>VWZO01011113.1:0-32367 GCA_013396975.1 Bucco capensis
AGCTCCTCTTGTTTGTTTCCCAAACTGCGTGATTGTTTATATATTGTCCTCTTGGTGCAGGTTTTGGCAAATTTAGGAACAAGGATATAAATACACTTACTTTGCAAGATACAAAATGGTACCTGTGTAAATTCCATTTTAAAAGTCAGGCAGGTAAAGCTAAGCAAGTTCTTGCTGTATACCATTTAAGTATATATTACCGACTTTTATTGTAGATATTCTTTCACACTAGCATGGAAGACATTTTTCCAGGAAAAAGAAATTTTAATTTAAGTAAGTTTTAGTAAGTTTACCTATTGGTGACATATGTTAAGGAAATGGAACATGTAATTTATAATTAAATTAAGTCTATGTTGTAATTTAAATTTGAGATATCAAATACGTATTTTTGGTTCAAATGCACTGGTAGAACTGAATTTATTGGAAGGCATATTAGAATGAATTGTAGGAAGAAGACAGAGTGTATAGTACTACTCTTGAAAACCATAGAATAATTTTGGTTGGAAGAGACTTAAGATCATCAAGTGCAACCATTAACCCAGCACTGCTAGGTCGCCACTAAACCATGTCCCTAAGCGCCACATTTTTTGAACACTTCCAGGGAAGGTGATTCCACCACTTGCCTGTGCAGCCTATTGCAGTGCTGGGATTTCACTTCTCTGATTTTCTTCCTGCACAGCCTCACAAAATCTTTGTAGTCTTCCTGACTGGGCTGCCCTTTCTTCCCCAGGCCATAGACTTCCCTTTTCTTCCTGAGTTCCAGCCAAAGCTCTCTGTGTAGCCATTCTGGCTTTTTTCTTTGCCAGCTTGTCTTAAAGCACACCAAGACAGCTTGCTCCTGCACCTTAAAGATTTTTTGTGTCCAGTCCTTATATGTAAGGCTCCCTTATTCCTTCTCTGAAAAGTTTCTTCACGTGTGGATGGTGATGTTGTTTTCGCTTCCTTTCATAGGATCATAGAATGGTTTGGGTTGGAAGGGACCTTTAAAAGGTCATCTCATCTAGTCCAACCTCCAGTCTTTGACTAGATTGGATTTTCTTATTCTCAAATAATAGCACAACTAGTAGGAGTAAAACCTTGGAAGGAACAGTTCTGTTTGCTATAATCTCTCGTCACGAGCTGTCTTCCATCCTCACAGTACTTGCCATGGAATAATAAAAATGTTTCTCTTTTTGTTTCTTTATTTCATGCACATGTTGCCAGCATGTGTGTGCATTCAAGTATGACTTAACAGGTAATTTTTTTTTCTGATTCTCCTTAAAACAACAACAACAACAACAAACAAACAAAACCAAAACACAACAACAAAAACCCAAACCAAGCAAACAGGAAAACAAAATAGCCAAAACCCCCAAAACTTCAGGTACGATTGAAATGAAGGGCATGAAAAAGAAGAGAATGAAATATAATTGATGATGATCAGAGATGAAAAGGGAAAACATGGACAAGCAATAGTATTAGCACTGACAATCCATATGGCTTTTAGTTAACTTACTGATGTATCTGTCCCCAGGCACAGTCTGAAAATCACTTGNATGTATCTGTCCCAGCATTCAAATGAAATGTAATGTACTCCTTTGAAGTGATATTTCTCTTGGGCTTAGCAGAAGATAAAAGCATAAGCTTGTTTTCAATGACATTTCCAAGACAGCACTTTCAAAACCATTAAAAAAAAGGCATTTCATCATCTAAAATGTCCAGGATTTATCATAGATGTGACAACTTTATCTGCTAAGCATTCACTCTTATTACAGCACAGAAAACCTGAAGTTTAACATTTAGGGGCACCATCACTTATTTTCCAAGGTAAAATATGCTGTTCCCCAGTGGAAGCTTTGGGCCAAGGTGTAACCCAAGGATCCTCCAAAGTTTCTGCCTGCTTATGCCAGAAAGCACTGAAACTTCAAGCTGATGCAAATCTTCAGGATGCTGAATCTGGAAGATTTCAATGAGTTGGGAAAAGTTTCATTTATATTCTTTAGTAGCCATGCTATGAGAGCAGCCCTTTCTCACAGAGGTGGGAAGGACCTGCCAGCCTCCTCAGTCAGAAAGGATTTTCCATGCTGATCTCTACTGTCCTAAAATTGCAAGCAGGAAGTTTAAGAACCATTCTTGCCCTACAGATTTTGTCTAGTTATTTAGTTACAGTGTACTCCTGTGTGGTACTTAATTGGTGAGACATTTTTCTCCCTGTCTACTTAGACTTACTATTGGATGCATTTTTTTTTTTTTGTAACTTATTTTCATAGAGATGGTACTTCTTGGTATGATGGTTTCTGTTACAGGATATCCCTGGAGTTCAAGTTGAGACAACATCTGGATCTCAAAGCTTTGAAGTGAATAGACCTTTAAATATTTCATAGGCTAATACATGTTCAGATTAACCTGCAGACTTTCTGCCATGTGATTTATATTTTAGCAAATGACTTTGCCCTGAGGGACAACAGTAATACTCTCACATCATAATAATAATAATAGCTACTTCAAATAGACACTCAACTCATGTTTTTTGGGGGATATTAAGGGTAAAGTTTACATTTACTTAGTCCGATCATTCTTCTAAGCATATGAATGGACATTGTCTGTATGATAGATATATTGTCCACATGATATTTATGATTATCCTTCTCTCGTGAATGTGGTGGGGATTTTTGATCTCGTTTCTATATTGATAAAACAAGTAGCTAAAAACTGTTTTGTCAAATACTGGCTTGCAAGGCATAGTTTGTTTTCCTGTAGATATTACATGTTCCAAACTCCTTTTAAAGGAATCTTTGAACCATTGTGTAAGTAATTTATTTCACTTAATTAACACAAGCCAATACTTTTACAAGTAATTAAATCAGTTTGAAAAATGTTGCAGAACTCACCCATCTGTTTCAAGTAACAGCTGAATTGCAGTTTGATACAAATTAAAATGTGTACTTCCACAACTTGTACTTCTAAGTATAAGCCAGCACTTGCATTGTGTGCATGTATGTTCCTCTATTCAAAGAGTAATTTTAATTACATGCTATATTTTTCAGCCCATTAGTTTTATCCCCATGTGCAGAAATGCTGAATCCAAGTAACAATGCAGTAAATAATACTGGCTTTTAATGACCAATTAAAACAGCCTGTTGTCAACCTTGGCATCAACTGAGTTTGTAATTCAAAGTGAGGATATGCTGTAATTGGTTACAATAAAATGGTGCTTGGGAAGTAACAGGGTAGCCTTGTCAGTACAGTATACTCTATGATGGAAAAAGGAAGACTAGGGAAAATATGAGGAAAACCTGAATGTGCACAAGTCCATGGGACCTAATGGGATGCACCCACAGAACCTGAGGGAACTGGTGGATTAAGTGGTTTAGCCGCTCTCCACCATATTTGAGAAGTCATGGCAGTCCAGTGAAATTCCCACTGACTGGGAAAGGGAATATAACCCCCCTTTTATAAAAAGTGAAAAAAGGAAGACCTGAGGAACTACAGGCCAGTCAGTCTCACGTCTCTGTCCAGCAAGATCATGGAGCAACTCCTCCTGGAAACTCTGCTAAGGCACGTGGAAACTAAGGTGGCAATTGGTAACAGCCAGCATGGCTTCCCTAAGGGCAAATCTTGCCTGACCAATTTGGTGGCCTTCTACAAAAGGGTTGCAGTGTTGGTGGAAAAGGAAAGAGCAACTGACACCATCTACCTGGATTTATGCAAATCATTTGACAGTCCCATGCTTGAAGAGTTACAGTCAAAATCTTGATGCCCAAGTGGAGAAGACTAGTGAGTGGCAATCCTCAGAGGTCAATACTGGGACAAGGGCTGTTAAATGTCTTTGTTAGTGACATGAAGAGTGGGATTGAGTGCACCCTTAGAGAGCTGGATGATGACACCAAGCTGTGTGGTGTGATTGACACATTGAAGGGAAGGGATGCCACCCAGAGGGACCTTGACAGGTTTGAGAGGTGTGCCCATGCAAACCTCATGAAGTTCAACAAGGCCAAATGTGAGGTCCTGCATTTGGATCAGGGCAATCCCAAGCACAAATACAGACTGAGCAGAGAATGGATTGAGAGCAGCCCTGAGAAGGACTTAGAGGTGTTGTTTGATGAGAAGCTAAACATGACCCTACAGTGTATCTTTGCAGCCCTGAAAGTCAGCAATAGTCTGGTCCACATCACTAGAAGCATGACTAGCAGGTCAAGGGAGAGGATTCTCCCCCTTTACTCTGCTCTGGTGAGACCCCACCTGGAGTACTGTGTTCAGATCTGGGATCTGCAACATAAGAAGGACATGGATCTGCTGGAGTGAATCCAGAGGTGGGCCACGAAGATGATCGGGTGTCTGGAGCACCTCTGTTATGAAGAAAGGCTGAGAGAGTTTGGGTCGTTTAGCCTGGAGAAGACAAGGTTCTGGGGAACCTTATAGCAGCCTTCCAGTACCTAGAGTGGGCTTATGAGAAAGCTAGAGAGGGACTTTTTATAAGGGCATGTAGTGATAGGACAAGGGGTGATGGCTTTAAACTGAAAGAGGGTAGACCAGATGAGACACAAAGAAGTTCTTCACTGTGAGGGTCGTGAGGCACTGGAATAGGTTGTCCAGAGATTATGTCATCCCTTCCCTGGAAGAGTTCAAGCCAGACTGGATGGGGCTTTGAGCACCCTGGTCTAGTGGAAGATGTCCCTGCTGATAAGAGAGGTTGGAACTAGATGGTATTTAAGGTCCCTCCCAACCCAAACCATTCTATGAGACAAAATGACACTTCCAACAATACTTCATTTCATAAACAATCCTTCAAGCAATATTTGGTAAAATTGGAAGCTAAATAAGTGGTTCCAAAGGATAGCAAACATAATACAAAGCCTCAGTGCACCCCAGTGACTTTATCCTCAGTGACCTGGACCTTTTTGTGGCTTTTGTGAGGCGGAAACAGTGTTCTATAAAGAGAAGATACATTAACTGGATACTTTTAGAAATAACATGGGTGTGTTGATATCTGCCATGTCTGCAGCTACTCTAGCCCTGTAGATATTTCTGTCTGTTCCAGATGTTAGCAAAAGTTTAATTTTCTGCTTTAATTGTGGTAAGACAAGATGTCTTGTCTGGTGAAACTAATCCAATAATGCAGTTGTTTATACCTCAAAAAAGACAGAAAAAAGAACTGCTGTGCTCAACCTCCATGTAAATACTCTTCTAATAGATTCAGTGCTGGATGTCTGACTAGTAGAAAGATATGAGGAAAGTGGAGACAACATAAGGAGCAGAAGCAGTTAACATAAAACATTGGAATTACAGAGCAAGGTATATTTCATTAGATGGGAGTTAAAATGAAATCTAAAAAAAATCCTTTTTGGAATTCTGATTAATTATTTACGGTTATGTGAGAAAAAGTAAAAGGAATAAGGAAAAAAACCCTACCATATAAACAAAGTGTGTGGTAGCAAGGTCTATTAGGCTGTGCAATGATCTCTGTAGGCAGAGATGAGATGAATGATGATGGACCTGTTTTTGTTTAAATCGAAAAACTGAAGTGAGGATAAGAGGGAGGATAAGGATGTGGTGGAAAGTCAAAATGTCTGTCCTATCTTATGGTAATGAGTTTGTTGGGATTAGCAAACCATGTGCAAATCTCAGTTTTATAAGAAACTAACAATGGAGTGAAGTAAAATGTCCTGCAAGAAGAATAGGAGTAAATCAGACAGGTAGCAGATTTTCAGGCTTGCTGACGAAAGGAGGAGAGAGAAGGAACAGGAATGTGTTGAGGGCTAATACACAGATGAAGGATGAATTGCACTAAACAAAAAGCTAACAGCACAGGGAAAAGGGAGGAGGTTTTAGTGTTGCTCTGTGTTAGGAGACTAGAGCCAGAAGGGGTCCACACCAAAAGATTTCAGTGAGGTGATTGGTCTGATAAATGGAAGAGAGGAACAGCAGGAACACCAGCAAGTCCTGATGCCAACTTGAAATGACCATCTCATTATCAAGGGAGAAGAAAATGATTCTGAATTAGATTGTTAGAGTTCTTCCAGATGAATGAATTTTTAGAAAGGCATTATTATACTCCTTTTATTTTTCTCTCCAGTGCAATTACTGCAAAAATAAAAGCTGGTAGGGAATGAAAAAGGAGTGATTGTGAAAAGTAGGTATGGCCCTGTGGGGCTTTTCCTCTGGCCAGTGGCATGTATTTGTTAATGCTAACAAATGGGCTTTTTATAAGCATAATATAACATGTTTGTGAAGTGGCAGAGAGCCAGATGATCATAGAATCATAGAATGGTTTGGGTTGGAAGGGACCTCTGGAGATCATCTAGTCCAACGCCCCTGCAGTGGGCAGGGACATCCCCAACTAGATCAGGTTGCTCAGAGCCCTGTCAAGCCGCGCCTTGAATGCCTCCAGGGATGGGGCCTCAACCACCTCCCTGGGCAACCTGTTCCAGTGTCCCACCACCCTTGTGGTGAGGAACTCCTTCCTAATGTCCAGTTTAAATCTACTCCTCTCCAATTTAAAACCATTGCCCCTTGTCCTTTCACTCCAGGCCTTTGCAAACAGGCCCTCTCCAGCCTTCTTTATAGGTCAGCATAGAGCCCTCTCCTGTCAAGAGTTAGTATTCTGTACTAGCTTTCATTGCACAGGTTAGAAACCTGTCAGTCTCATGTTCTGCTTTATCATTATAAGGTGTAGGCTTTATGGGAAATTGGAGAGACTGCTACTTGCTTTGTCGTCTTGCATTCAATAAGAGGTGAAGTTTCTAGTGGGCGAAGTACTGCATGGAGTACAGTGTTCTTTCCCAGAAATCTTGATGACATCCCTGTTGCTCTCACTGTGAGTAGGAGTAAGACCTGAGCTGGATACAAAGAATGAATTTTAGCCCTTTATAAATGAGTATGAATCAAATATAATTTGCCTCGTACAGCTTATTCCAAATGCAACTTGCAGTACAGCAGATAATAGAGACCAGTGTTTTACTTTATTGTAAAATGTGTACGAGGATAAGAACTGGTGGATAATAGATAACTGTTGAAACTTCTTGCAATAGAAGATTCTTTTTGAGGAGGGATTTTAAATGAAGTTGTAAATAATAAAAAAAATTGTTTCACAATGTTTTATGCCTTTCTGCTCTTGCTACACTTTGGTGCTGCAGGCACAGTCTGAAAATCACTTGGGGTCTGCTGTGGCCCCTGGTGCGATAACTGTGCCGACAGCAGAGGGAGCATTAAACTCATTGCCCACGGAAAAGTGTGGGGAGTGATACCCATGTTCCTATAATCCTTGTATGGGTAGGATGAGCTCATTAGCCTTCTGGCAGTCATCCTAGGAGAAGGACAACTCTGATTCCAAACCCGGGCAGATGGAGCTCGTTTAGCCCTGAAAGGCCTTCCATCTAAGAGGTTAAACCTCTGTCCTAAGGACCTCGCTGCCAGCGTCCAAGCTTGCTAAGCCCTGGCAGATGAACCTTAGGACTAAAGGGTGGGTCCAGCTCTGCGCATGCTGTGTCTCACCTAAAAAAAAAAATCCCTTGTGCAGGCTCGAGGGTGCTATCCGCTAGCCTCTTTTTATCAGCGCACTTGGAAAAGGCACTGATGAGGAGTGTGGATGGAGCCCTCCCTGGATCTTCGTTCGCGAAGCCTAGCCACGACGACACTTTGGTGCTGATTTTCTTTAAAGATGTTCCTATAGATGTTTTATGCTAGGCAAGAATTGATCTGTGATTGGAGCATGATGCACTTGGAGTTCAATGGCTGGTGTATCAAGATCCAGATATCCATCCTTTTTCAGCAACAAAGATAGATACATAAGTGAACTAAGCCATAACCAGCACCTGGACCAAGATATTTGAGAAGTCATGGCAGTCTGGTGAAGTTCACACTAACTAGAAAGGGGCAAATATAACCGTTATTTTTAAAAAGAGGAAAAAAGGAAGACACAAGGAACTACAGGCCAATCAGTCTCATCTCTGTGCCATCCATGGCATAGTATGGATGTTGTGCTAAATAATTTTGTACTCTGGGCCTGTTAGCACTTCCGTAATGATACTCTTGGGAGCTCTCTGCTCCCCCCCTTGCTTTTACTGCTCTGCTAAGGTGCCTGAAAGGTTTACTTTATCTTTGAAAAAGAGCTCATGTGAGAAAATAGGCCAAAGAAAGGAAATCCTAAAGGAAAAAGGGATGTAAGGATTGGAATATTCTTGATAGTCTTGACTTAGCTGCAGATATGGTAGGTGATGCCCAGCACAAGTTAGGGATATTTGCTTCCCCCATATAAAAGTGGTCTGCATTACAAAACCATTGCATGTAATTCTGCATGGCTTGATATGTAACACTGGCTTTGCAGAATAAATGCTCAAGGATAAATCTTGCATGAGAAATAAATAACCTCTAGCTCTCCTTAGCTCTTTCGGCTGAGGCAGACTTGTAGACTCAGCTAATGTGCAGACCTAGCAGAAAAACCTCTTGCTCTCCTTAGCTCTTTCAGCTGAGGCAGACTTGTAGACTCAGCTAATGTGCAGACCTAGCAGAAAAACATATCTTTTTTTCCTGTGCTAAGCGTGTCATCCAGGGAGATACTTGAGACAACTCTATTACAGGTGCAGTTGAATCAATAAGGCATTTTTCACCTAGATGACTCCTTCCATTTCAAAACCTCCTATTTTTTAACAAGAGAGAAGTAAGCAGATATTATTCAGTACAATATTTCATGTCATATGGGTCTCCTTTTCTAGCAAATTGCTGCTTGAATAGGCCAGTTTTAATAAGGTGGTGTTTTACATATTGTTTTCACTTAGGACATTGCACATTTTTTTTGAAATCTATGACAATCAGTTAAGTAAATAAAAAATAGAATGCTTGTAATTAAGGTAATCAAGCTACATGAAATCCACTGTACTAGTGCACAGTAGATCCACTCTACAGTAGCACTCTACTATATATCTCTAAGCTGTATATTAATTAACAGGCACAGTCTGAAAATTACTTGGGGTCTCCTGTGGCCCCTGGTGCGATAACTGTGCCAACAGCAGAGGGAGCATTAAACTCATTGCCCACGGTAAAATGTGGGCAGTGATACCCATGTTCCTATAATCCTTGTATGGGTAGGATGAGCTCATTAGCCTTCTGGCAGTCATCCTAGGAGAAGGACAACTCTGATTCCAAACCCGGGCAGATGGAGCTCGTTTAGCCCTGGAAGGCCTTCCATCTAAGAGAAGGACACTCTAATAAAACCTCCATCCTAAGGACTTTGCTGCCAGCGTCCAAGCTTGCTAGGCCCTGGCAGATGAACCTTAGGACTAAAGGGTGGGTCCAGCTCTGCGCATGCTGTGTCTCACCTAAAAAAAAAATCCCTTGTGCAGGCTCGAGGGTGCTATCCGCTGTCCTCTTTTTATCAGCGTGCTTGTAAAAGGCGCTGATGAGGAGCGTGGATGGAGCCCTTCCTGGATCTTTGTTCGCGAAGCCTAGCCACGACGACGATATTAATTAAACTCCAATTAGACTCAGGCTGCTATGGTGAAAACAAGAAAAATTAATATTATTGGAGGGTTTTTTACTGTTTGTAAAAACAGTAACTCTTAGTTAAAAAATAGAAGCTCTTAGTTATTTTAAAGTATCTCATTATGATGTGTAAGGTTGCTGTGTTGCTGCAGACACTCCTGAGATGCCTAAGGATTCTGTAGCAGGCTTTAGCTGCTTCTGAATCAGGTGACCTAAAGAAAATCCACTTTGGTTTGCAAAGCAACATTTCTTCCCAGGAATGGGAAGAATTCCCCAGAATTTCATGAATGAGTTTGGGTTACTGAGCTCTGAAGACAGTAGTCAAAGAGGTTAGATATTTCATTCTACATATGAAACTGCAAAGGGGAGAATGGAGAGGGAGGAATTATTCTGACTAGTTCTTACAATAAAAGAGACATTGTCCTGCTTTTATATTCTTTTGTTTTGTGTTTTTTATTTTGATGTGAAGACCCTAAGGTCACCCAGGCCTTTGTACTGGACAGAAGAGCATCTTAATGTATTTGTAGTGGGAGACAAATACTACATGAAACTAACTGAATAATCTGTTTGTGTTCACGTTGTGCTTCTTAATTTATTTCCTGGTGCTTTTGGGGGGCTTGTGGAAGCCCAAGTCTGTCAGGATCACCTTGTGGCTCCAAAAGGCAGCAGCAGGACCCCTTTTGTCCAGGTGCCCTCTCAGTGGTCACACAGCAACTTCAGAGTGATTTTATTGTGGTTTTATGAAACATTTGTGCTTTCTCTCTTTTTCCTTTGTGTAGCTTTTGATGGCCACACGCATACTCATTAAGACCCCATGGAGGTAGTGAAAGAATCACATTGCAGGGAGTCAAACAACTTTGCCGCTTTAGGAACTGCTGAACTTTGGTCTTGTTAGCTGGGGATGCCAAAGCAGCTGAACAGGGCAAAGCAGATGATGAACCCATCTGATAATTTTCCAGATATTGCCATGACTATTTTAAGATTAAGTCTTTGGTGTCAAATAAAGTAGTACACCTGATCGGTGTGAACATGACCTTGATGAAGTTGTTGCACAAATAATGAAAAAAAAGGTAACATTTTTGTTATGTTTATTTTTCCAATTATTTTTTAAAAATCGGCTTTTATAGCACAATATTCTTTTTTATGACAAATGATTCTATTCACTGGTATTGCATTTTCAGATAATACCATTCACATTTCTAGAAAGAAATGAATAAAACTTACAGGACAACTTCAGTTTTTCACTTGATTTGTTTTGGTTTTTTTTTAATTATTTGACATCAATACAAAAAAATAGTATCTTGATTAGCAGCTTTGCTGGAAATCCCACAAAACTCTAAATAATACTTTGATCTAAAAGAATGCACTCTTACAGACACTATAGATAAAACAATATATACAATTTAGACAAATAAATACATAAGTACAGCCAGTTATATAGAATGATACACCTAAAATTTGGTTACTGTTGACAAGCTTTTCTAGTTAATTACACTCTTCATTTACAAAGTGCCATTGCCATCTACATTATAATGACGAGAAAAATCCCAGTAAAGAATCAAAACTGATACTTAGTATTATTAGGAAAGTTGGAAAATTACCCTTGAGACTTCTGTTTAAATATTCTTATGGTTTTAGGAAAAAAAATGCTTTTGTGATTGTAGCTACGTTTCTGAAGTGACTAGAAGCCAGCACATCTCAATCAAGTTGTCATTTGTCCCATGCCCAGTGACACAAAATGACCTTTAAGTAACATAAATATTTATTTTGATTAAAGGAAGTTTAAGCAAAACACCTGTTTGGTAACAGTACCCCATGTGGCACAAGTACTACTGAGTGGGACAGTGAACTCTATCTGTGAGTAGATGTATTGCTCCCTTTTCTAGCTCAAGGTTGCAATACTGCAGTTTCTGAGTACAGAGAAAAGAATAAATCTGTATGTAAGTGTAACAAGATGGTGAAGTCTTGCATCAGAAAACTAACAGAAGTAGAAAGTCAGACTTCTGTTGTGTTCTTTTAAATTCAGTTTACAATAAAAAGAAAAAAAATCTTGTACATTCAAAAGTTAGGGCACACATGCTTAAGGCTCTTGAAACACTTGACAAATATAATGCCTAACTCAGCTCCATGCATAACAAAATACTACATAGCAAGCAGACTCTGCATGTATATACAGCTGAATACAGAAGAAAATGCCTTAGAAATACCGTACATCAGTGTCATTGTGAACATTTACACTTCTGTTGGAGTAATATCTATTTATTAATGGCAGGAAATATATTTTTTCAGATGCTATTTTTAAGGTGTACCTTCCAATCATTTATGCAGTCTACTTGTTCTAGGAGAAATTCAAGGCTACCATGCTACTTGAGCCCTGAGGTGTCTGAACTGGGGGAGCCCTGCTGTCCTCTTGGTTACTAGCTAAAGGCTAAAGAAGCATTAGCAGAAGTAAGGCCACCAAATCCATTCAGTTGTGGATTCAGAAACCCCAATTACTGCACAGTGCATTGGGATAGCAGAGGCGATTGGAGCCTGTGTGTTGAAATTATTACTAAGTGTGTTCCCAGTAGGGGGACATCCATGCTGTCTGATTTAGCTGAGGGATGGGGTGAATTCCACTTTTGTTTCTCTTCCTAAACAAGCCTATTTTGGTGCTTGTATAAGGAAAGCTGAACTTCTCCCTATCAGGGTATATGTATTATATATTTATCTATGCAATTAGTTGGACCTTGTATAGCTGGAGTTCTGAGTTTGACAGGAAGCAAGAACAACTTTAACAAGGACTGAGTTAAGTAGGAAAGGATAAATCTTAATTACGCTGTAAGAATTCAGTATTTTTATATAAAATTACTGATTTTCATTTATAAAAGGTGCACAGGCTCCTGTTGATTAGCAGTAGTAACTCCTGGGTTGTGTTTTGTGACTTCATCTTTAGATCTGAAGTAGATTTGTTAGAGAAAACAACTGCTTGTGGCTTGAAGGCCATGTACACTTTACCTTACTTACAGGTAGTTCTTTTCAAAACAGTTGTGCTGCATCTGTGAATGAGACAATTTGTCATGAAACTAGCATCTTCATTCCTCTGTTATTGTTGGAAAGCGCTGTGTACATCTGTGGCAAAATCAGGTCAGAGTTTTCCTTTAAATTCTTATTTGGTTAATTTCTGACAACTTTATAGACATCCTAAATAACTAGAGATTTTCATATGTTATATATATAACATTGAAATGAATGAGACGTGTGTGCTGAAGACACTGAGTAATCTAGAGCGAATAGTATATTTGGTTACCTTTGTATTTTGTAACTTGTCTTTAAATTTTTTATTCCAAGTTATTTGCTGAGCAATATCATACTTAGTTGTTAGAAAGTGATGCTGAATAGAAATGGGTTGAATTTGATGAAGAATTTTCCAGGAAATAATTTTCATGATATTTCTTCTCATTCAACATTTGTATTCAAAACACATAAACACATTGCAAAACTTGGATAAAATCTTGTGTATTTTATTTCTGTCACACGCTCTAGGGATCTCTTAAGTGGGACCTCAGTGCGTATTGGCTCTGTGATGAGTCACCTGAAAGCTGCAGAATTGTAACAAAGGCTAGAATTTGTTTTTCTTTAATAGGTGACTCTTTTTTGCTGTGAAATCTGCATGAAATTATTATGTGCTTTGTTGTCCAAATGACAGAAAATTGATTGCATCCTTTTATTGGACAAAATTCTACTTTTCTACGCCATTAAAAAAATCTAGTGGAATCTTTTCATATATGTACTGCAGCAAAGTAGATCTTACCATTAAAAAGCTGCTTTTGTTACTTTTTTTTTAGGTAAATATAGCACTGACTGATGTTGAAGACATGCTGCTATTGATACTTTTGTCCTATATTACTATGCAAGACAGTTAATGGAGAGATCCACTGATACTATCATCTTTTAATACTTTTTTATTTTTAAGATAATTTTTCACACATTTCCCATGTCTTATATCACATAAAGAGTCTAATTCATTTTAAAATTGTATTAGATCTTTTAGGGGCTACTTTAGGCAGAAATGAGGAATCTTCTGAAATAAGGAAATACTATTTGGTAGATAAAAATATACTTCAGTGGGTTTTTTTAAGGCCTGTGAGACTTGGATGCTCTTATCTGTCTAAATTCTGCTGTTATACCATCAGTAAGCTGTTTGGGAATTGCACATGTACTATAAAAGATGCATGTCAAAATAGGTGTATAAGGTCAGTGAAAATGTGTACCACTCAATTTATTAACAAAGTTATGAACAGAGGTGGTTGTAGGGTGTCAAAAAAAGGAATAAAAGTATGTCTGTAATTCTTCATTTTTTAGGTCCTGAGTCTTATCTCAGAGGCTGGGGCATAAACTGTTAAGCAGCTCGTAGTAGTTACTGTCCTTTTACATATAGATGCAGGAACTGATATGTGTGATAGAGGATAACATACAAAATCTGAGATTTGACTCTAGATACTTTTGGTTAGTGTAATGTCCTTATAAAAAGAGCCTGAAGTCTGTAAACCAGTAGTCAAAATGAGAATGAAAAATCAGTCATTAAAAATCCTCTCACAGTTATTATTCCACAGTTTAAGCTGTAAATCAGCAGAATCACTTTGTCAAAAAATAACCAGACTAAACGAAAACTAAAAAAAAAAAAAAAAAAAAAAAANTAAAAAAAAAAAAAAAAAAAAAAAAATGTATTTACATTTGTAAAAATCTTAACACCTAAGATGTTTCTTGCTGGACATGTCATTCCAAATTCTGTGCATTTCTTCTGGTGTTATCTGGTGCACTGTGATCACTCTGCGGTACCTGCACAAGCTGTAGGCCATTTTCCAGTGATTGAAGCCACTGTTTTGGAAGGGGTGAATGCTCAACTTACGAAGACAGAGTCCAACATATACATCTTCAAGATGAAGAAGTCTGGTATGAAGGGAGGTTTTGTAAATCAGTTCTGCTACATCAGCTGAAAAAACGTAGCCAGTGCCTGAACAGAAGGGCGGATAATTGCTTTCAGGATACACATCTCTTGGCATGTACCACTTACTGCGAACATCTCTTATTGGTCCTCCATTTATAACGTAACCAGTGAAGTACCTTCTCCTTGGCTTGGTATTAGGCTTGAGCAGCTTATAAAGAAGGTTATCCATATTTACAAAAATATCACTGTCTGTCTTCATGACGTACTTTGCTTTTGAACAAAACATTGCTATCCACCTCATGCCCATCAGTGTTTTCAGAGTGAGGTTATGATAAGAGTCAATAAAATCCTCTACAATAATGTCGTGAAAAATTTGGCTTTCTTGCTCTACCATTTGATTTAACACAGGATCTGCATTTTTTCCAAGCAGAAATAGCGTGGCAATTTTAATTCCTTTGAAGTTGTTTTCGTCTCCCCATGTTTCTCGAATGGCTTGCCTTGCATCAAACTCTTTGTGAGTTGTGCTGATAAGAATGACCAAGAAAGGGATACTCTTCTCACATTTGTTTGGTTCATTGATTAGAAAGTCAAAAGAATGTGGATTTATAGGTCGAGTTCTTATATTGCCAAAGGAGACATTTTTTCTGGCTATGGATATGCTACTGAGCTGCCTGTGGCCAGTGTAGGAAGAAGTAGGACGAGTTATACTTAAATACCAAAGAGCGCTTGCCCAACAAACTACTGTCAAAATGTATAAGCATGAGACCTTTGAAGCCATTGTTCCTCTAGCTCTTCTATTCCATGTAGTGAATAAAAAGCCTTCGTACCATGAGAGCACCTATGTCCCAGAGAGGCAGCATGTTATTAATTAAACTTGAAAGTTCGATACAGAAAAGTAACTCTGTAATCATTCATGGATCTCAAATAGGAGCTATTAGCCCTGATGATACTCAGCTTTTCTTCTTTTACTAGCAGCAACTTCCATTTCTTGGAATTTTCTGTTCTTTCTGAAAAATACGAAGACAAATTTTCTATTGCTAGATCATAAAAGCTTAGGGCAAGAAAAATGAGCTTAAATCTGGCTGGCCATTAATAAGTGAAGAGTCTTAATGCATTTCTCAGATATCTTTTTTTTTTTCCCCGCATGAGGTACCATAGTGCAAGATAATGTACTGTAATATAGCGGTTTAACTGAAATAATGCTTTTAGGACTAATAATTTCTAATTGATGATAATATATCACGAAAGTCAAGCATACATAGCATGTTGGCTATTTAAGCAATTTTAAAGGTATATGAAAATAACTTTATGATTTCTAGCATTTTTTTTACTTCTTAGCATTTTTTTCTGGACAATCTTTCTAAATATTTTAAAATTGCTTAAAGAATGAAAAATAATGTACTTTATTTTAGGATTAATAGCACTAGTGATGACCACACACAAATATCTATGAATGTCTGTCCTAATAACAAGAGCACGTTTTTGTGGAAATCAGACACAACGGGAGTGATTGGTGAAGGCAACAGGAGAGACACAGAGAGAGATACATATGCTGTCTTACCCATGTAAAGATCAGCGCCCGGGTAGACTCCATAAAAGTCTAGAAATAAATTAACAGAGTTTAATTATTCTTTGTTGGCTTTGTTCTCCTCTCCCCCAAAACCAGTCTTTACTTTCCATGAGTAAACATCATTTGTGTACAATGTAAGATAAATCATGATGGCAGCCTATTGATGGTGTCTCTTTGCTGGCTGCCATGCAGAGAGCTTCCCTACCCAGATGGGGTTCCTGCACCAGCAGCTCTTCTTCACAGCTGCGCTAGTTCTGAATCTGGCACTGGGGAGCTTTGAGGCTCCCTTGTGTCGGGGGGATGTGCCAGCCCTGAACCTTCCTTTGTCTTAGCATATTTCCTGGGAACCAGTTCTGTTTATCATCATTTAATGGAAATGAGACAAGCTATATTAAGCCTCTTGGATCAGTGCTGACTCCTCCAAGGCACACCAGTAACTAGAAAGTGCCTGTAGGCTCCACATTCCTGGATTTTATCACTGCATTGTTTCACAGCTAAAGGATAGAAGCGTGCAACAGACAAGCTTTACACAAGCAGCCTTGAAATATTTAATATTTACTTTGGATAGAACAAAACACATAGGGATTCAGATAAAAAGATTGAAGCCCTGTCTTAGAAATGTCCTTTCTGTTTTCACACTGCTTTGACACATTGCTTGGGTTATATCAAAATGCTTTTTAAGGACCCTGTGCTTCCTCTGCATTAGATATGTATAGTTTCTCATTCCTTTCTCCAAAAGTAGATGAGAGTGTGGCCCTGGAGGTGGTCCATGGCAGGGTCTTCTGCCAGGCGATCTGTTGCTTAGGGTTTGTGCCTTCAGACAGAGCCCCTGCCTAGGAAGTCTGCCAGAGTTAAAGGACTGTTATCATGTCTCACTACTTCACACTGAGGTGAAAAACATCAGAGAAACAATCTGAATGTTTGCTAAATATGTACAGACTATACTCTCCCTACAGATTCTTATAGCTAGTGCTGTCTTGCTAGTATTTATTACATGCACTTTTGGTTATTTAATGACCAGAACCCACATACCCCTCTCCTCTTCCATGAAGCAGGATAATGTGAATTTATGACCTACTTCAGAGCTTCATCAATTTCAATCGATTTTGCCCTAATAACCATGGCAATTTAAAGAGGTAGACGTTGACTCTCATCTCCTTCACTCCTTGTCACAGGACCTGGGATTTGTGATCTTTTCCCACCAAGCAGTAGCAGTAAACCTTTGGGAAGAGTCTATTTAAGTGAGGCCCTTAAGTGCCGCATAGGGCTTCAGAATACAATGATCTTGGTGCACAAATGTACATCCCTGTAAATCATAGAATCATAGAATCATAGAATGGTTTGGGTTGGAAGGGACCTCTGGAGGTCATCTAGTCCAAACCCCCTGCAGTGGGCAGGGCCATCCCCAACTAGATCAGGTTGCCCAGAGCCCTGTCAAGCCGCGCCTTGAATGCCTCCAGGGATGGGGCCTCAACCACCTCCCTGGGCAACCTGTTCCAGTGTCCCACCACCCTTGTGGTGANTTGTTCCGACCCAGGTGTAGGACCCTGCACTTGGTCTTGTTGAAACTCATGAGGTTCACCTGGGCCCACCTCTCCAACTTGTCCAGGTCCTTCTGGATGACATCCCATAGCTTGGTGTCATCTGCAAACTTGCTGATGGTGCACTCAATGCTGCTGTCGATATCATTTATAAAAATATTAAACAGTACAGGCCCCAGTACAGAGCCCTGAGGGACACCACTTGTCACTGATCTCCAGCTGGATTTCGAGCCATTAACCACTACCCTCTGGATGCAGTCAGCCAGCCAGTTCCTTATCCACTGAACAGTCCACCCATCAAATCCATAGCTCTCTATGTATAAATGTATAAATACAACTGTGATAAATATATACAAAAATGCTACTGTAATGTCTGGAAAGGAGGATCTGTCCTGCTGTAATAACCCACTGAGGTCACTGGGACACAAAGAAAAGCAAAGCACATCCCTGATCTGGTAGTTTGATTTTCTTTCCAGCTTTATTGTGAATCTCTGATAACCACCCTACTGGACAACTCAGAACACCAAGCGAGAAATGCCACAACAACAATGAAAACATGAATGTAATGCCTAGAAGACTGTGTTAAGAAATAGAGCAGGCATGGACTGGAGATGTAGGGTGAGAGCTATGTAGGTCAGTGTATTTAATGGACTCAAGCATTAAGGTCTTCTAAATACTTCTAATATTCTGCATATGTCAAATTATTTTAGGAAACTATATATTGCATTCTCTAGTGCATGTTCTTCTACATTTTGTCTTTAAGGCAGGTGCATCAGTTCCTATGAATACTGAGCAGATAGCTGAGGGAAAGGAAAATTTGTAACCAGTGATTCTTACAAAGTGCAAAATTACTTGAAATAGTTTTTCATTCCAGCAATGTCACGGCTGTGATGGCCAATCTTTTGTGCTTTGAAAGGATTAGAAGCAACAAAAGCCTTATACCATTTTGTAAAAAGATTCCCAACTATTATAGGGAATTTTTTTGCTCAGCTATGAAGTCTACAGATAACTGTCCAGGATAAGTATTTGTTGTATTGGCCCTTAGATTGCTGTCTCTTCAAATAGGTTTATCATATTTTGTGTGTGTTTGATTTTTTTGTTTTGTTGTGGGTTTTTTTTGTCTATTTAGTTGTTGGTTTGGGGTTTTTTTTGGTGGGTTTTTTTGGTGTCTGTTTTCTGTTGTTTTTTGGTGTTGTTTTTTTTTGTAAGCAAAATAAGAGTTTAGATGATGTTCTTTGGTTTGGAGTGTTTTACACCATCCCTGTGGTAATTCTTGAGCAAAGAGCAGGTGAATTAGTTAAGAGTGAACTGGTTGTAGTTTTCCTGCCATGTTAAATTTTAGATTTAATTATTTTTTTAGGAAGACTGAGGGGAAAAGCAAAAATCTTGTCACTTTATGGATGACTGACTTTTTGGTTTTTTTGGTAGTTTTGCCATGATGTCCTTGAATTTGTTGCTGAGATTTGAAGACCCTCTAACAGCAGGATATGGGTTGTTACAGAGAGAGTGGAAAGCTTTTGTCAGCTTTGGATTTTTTCTATTGAGATAGAGTATGTCATGTTTGGGGACACTGGCACAGGCAAAGGGAAGTGTCACCTCATTTGTTCTGTGGGCAGAAAGAAAGCTTTTTAGCAGGACAGCATCAATATTAAGCTCTTGGATCCTCAATTTAAAAAAAACAAACAACATTTTAATTCAATCTATTCCTTTTGCCAACCTGGCTGTCGTACTGTAAGTAAAGGCACAAGCTTTGCTAGGGTAGATGATTGTAAAAAGCAAATGTTTAGCATTTTCTTTCTATATTGTGATTCAAAGTTGGTTTTAATTCCACTATTCACAGCTCATGCTGTGTGAGCCAAAGAAGCCACCCAGTCGGAGCACAGAAAGCAGTACTCTACCTAATGGAGACTGTGAGTATTCACAGTAAACCTTTTATGAGCTGACTGCACATCAAGAATATCCTCCAGATAATGAGCACATTTGAGAATCTTGCTAACTGTTCTTGGACAATTTTCAGGCAGACGTCAAATGAGTTCAGCAAATGTTAGTCATCAACTGCAGTATTTTGCCAGTATTTTGGATGCTGCTGTCTCTGCTGGGAGATTGCTGATCTTCTTCTTTCAAGAAAGCTCAACCTATATAAGTACATTTGCTTTATGTAGCAAGATCACAGTGGATGCACGTGACAGAAAGCATAGCTCTTGAAGCCTGCCACATTGCTGTAGTTGTAATCCATACTGTGCTGCTATCTACTGCTGAGGCAAAACATAGGTGCTGAGGGGAGACAGTCGGATGCTGAGCTTGGAGAATAGCCCTGGGCAAGAAGCTGAGGAAGCCTGTTAGCTAGAGCACGACTGAGTCAAAGTAACACTGTACACCTCTGCCAAAATGTATCTATTCCTTTCCCTGAAAAAAAGAGGGAATGAGGCTGCTAAATTATTTAGTAAAGGTAGCAAAGTCTTCTCATTTTCCCTGAAGAGAGATTTTATTGTAAGACTTTTCTCTGATCATGACTTTCAACTGTATATAGACCAAGATCCTGAAATGTCTTCACTGTTTATGAAGTCCTTAAATTGCCTAAAGAAAAGTTTGTGATTATCACCAAAGCTTGTTGAGAAGATAATTATCCTGAACATTAAGAACACATCTACAAAGAAATCTGGAGATGTTATGTTCTTGGCTGTATGTTTTCAAAGTAATTTCTTGAGGAAATTCTGGACAGATGGCATAGGTGATTTAACGGGAGATTGCAAGCTCCTTTGGCAACTTCATTTAACAATTTCTTAAATATTCCAAATGCTTTTGCTGTGCCTAGGTGTAATGTACCTGATTTGTGTTGCAAAGGAAGACCATCTCTATATGTGGAAAGAGACTGTAATAGATGTAGGAGTCAGTTTTGGGTTGAGGGGAGAAAACACAAGTACATTTCACATCCATGTGTTTTAGAAAACTCAGTTCTACTTTGAGGGGGTCCCAGCTGCCTCATGTTAAAAGAGGCTGACTTTATCCCTCTTCTTTGAAAGGTAATGAGGACAAGTATTTTCTAAAACCCAGGCGATTTTTTAAGGTCTGCAATTTGTATATAGAGAGTCATTCCTTATTCACAGAAATACCGATGATAGGCTTCTGCCTAGGCAGTAACTGAATGTGAAAGCAAGTGCTTGTGCAAGTGATTCTTTCATACTAAGATTTTTTTTTTTCACGAATACTGATTTGCAGATGATTTATGCTGTGTTTAATCACTGAGCTGAAGAACAGATCTCTGGAAATAAATTTGGGATTTATAATTTTTTTCAATATTTACTACCTGCTCTTAATGTGAATGAAAGGTAAGACTGATAGTCCATTCTATGAAAAACTTCTAAGTCTTATATAAGGAAAACACAATTTTTAGAATTTCCAGTAAATATGCCCATGCTACCAAAACTTCTACAACCTTTAAAGAGCTACTGTGGAGTCTTTAAAGAGCTAGATCTGTGTATGAGTGTCTTTTCTGTATTTTCCACTTTATACTTTTTTCAATGAAGGTACCCCTACAAAAACACAGTTTTCGGGGTTTTGGGTTTTTTCTCAAGAAGTGCTGAGTCAGTCTACATAAAACAAAGTGTATTTTCATTGGCTTAATTCTTATGCTTAAAAATGAATTGTACACCTATTTTTTCTCAACAAAATAATTTGGAAGTTAAAAAGTACACAGTTTCCACCATGACTAAGCTGTGAAGTGCAATTTTCAAATGCAGAAGATCAAGCAGAGAAAAGAAATACTTAGTAACATTTTGATCAACACAAATGTCAGGTTTGCCATAGCTAAGAGGAGTGGCATAAGTTACTGGTTAGGAAACATGAGCTTGGCGTGAAGGACCATTCCTTGGTTGGCAGGGTATGGAGATGGGAACTCAGTGTTGATTTGAGCAGCTTTTACGTCTGGCTTGATTTTAAAATCAGGAGCTTTGTAGCTGTAAATTCCCATGCAAGTTTTACAGCTCAGGAAGTACTTTCTATGCAGAAAATATCTCCCTGCTTTCTCTGAGGAGACACTTCAGAGGTGCTTGGTTGGCCACATGCTGTTCAGTGATTTTCTTGTGCATAGAGCACTCCTTAGGGAGTTGGGTGATAGCCATCAGCCTCAGTACGACTGGGGAGTAGCTGCATTCTCTCATGGTGACTGGGAACCTGGTCTGCACTGGATGTGACTACATGGGGCTTCTATAGCTACATTTCCTTCCTGATGAGTCTGACTCTGAATAAAACTGTACTGGTGGTGGTGGAGAGAATAGTGACAGATGAAGATTCAAGCTTGTCCAAACTGGATGCTGTCCCTGTCTGGATTTGGGTATTTCAGAAAAGCAAAACATTCACAGTTGATTTGCTAACCAGAAAATACCCCAAACACACTATGATTTCATACAGTCTGATATTCATAGGATATTGAAATAGTGTTTTGATCCCATTTGGTGTGTTTCAACATGTCTCTACATTTTCAGTAGCTCTTTTACTGTTTTGGTCATTTTTTAAAAACAAGCTTTTTGGTCATAGTCATTCTATGTTTGTGACAACTTGGTTGTCTCTAAAGTCTCTAACACTGGCACCACACAGCTGACTCCACGTGAAGGGTCATTGAAGGGCAGACCAGATGCTGAGGACTATCTGTACCATGGATGGGTTTTTAAAGTTTTAGCAAACTGACTATTCTTGGTCAGATATTAATCTAGCATGGTTAATAGCTAGATTTTACTCAACTCAAAATTATACTGAACTTGAGACATGCAAATCAGCAGTTTGTGTTACTATATCACTGATTGCATGTGGTTTACCTAGAACTATGCACGCTGCTGAGCTAGTGCATGCTGTTGTTAATGGGAGTTTTGCTGTAGAATTTAATAGCAGTCATTTTAAGAATATATCCTTTGCACTAATTTAAGGAGTGAGAAAAGTAATTACGAACATAAAATGAAAGAGCAGAATAATTTTCAGCAGAAGTCTTTTTTTTTTTCTTTTAAATTTGCCCAGGAGATGTCAAGTCTCAGACCTGTGCCTTTCTTCCCATGAATGCTTTTTCAAGACAATTTTTAAAAAGACTTTGTGACTTCATGTTGTGATAGGTCATTTGCGATGACATCAATTCTGTCCTGTTACAGCAGTAACATATAAATTGCATATCAGTATGGTTATAAACGGATGCAAATAACATATTTCACTTTGGGTTGCCATAGCCACAACCATTATTTCCTTCAGCTATTGTGCTGTGCTCTATTGTGAAATCTCACAGTGAAGTTTCTTAGCTCTTGTCACCACCAAATTGGTTACAACATTTTGCATCTAATGAAAGTTTAGGCCAAAAAAAAAAGAGGCTTTGAGTTTTTTTTAAAAAAAAATACATCAAGGATAAAACCTTTAGAACTGTTTTAACAAAATCTATATTACTCGTGAAACAATTTTACATAATTGATTACCAGAGTCAATAGCTTAAATTACCTTCAAGTAATAGTGTCTGAAATCATATATACTGCTATTCTTGCCTTAACCTTCTTAAATTTCACTATTTCATTTCCTTTTTTTTTTTTTTTCACAGCGATATCTGTGAAGTGGTAGGTCTGGGTTGTGACATCAAGAATAGATGACAGTGACCTTGATTATATAGGTGTCTACCCCACTGGCACTACCATTCCCAATTAATCTTTGTCACAACAATGAGGAGTAACACCTATGGGAAGACTGGAACATCTGAAATCACACTTGCAGTGTCTGTGGTGATGATAACTTATTGAACTGGATAATGAATTTACTTGCCATAATTCACATGCTGTCAGGGGCATTGGCAGAAAAGCAAAAACAATTCAACTTTTGGATTTACTGGGAAAAGTTGTAGAATACTTTTGAACCTGCCTGTTAAGGTATTACTCGTGATTGTTGGAGAACTTTGCTTTTAGCCTGATCAAAACTGGGAGCAGTTCAGACTGGAAACATTGATTACTGTTATGTATAAATGCATTTCTATAACCTCGGAAAATAGCTCTTATTGATAGATAGTTACTGGAGAGATTCTTCCATATCTCAGGTGTAACTCTATGACACCTATATTTATTAATTTTTAATATCTTATATCTGTGAACGATAGAGATTTTTTTAAAGGCTAAAAAATATCCAGAATTTACATTATTTTGACATTTCTTCCATAGCAATGAAGCTAGAAAATTTTTTATCAGTGAGTTTGGGTAATCATGTAACAGCATGGCTTCAAATTTTTGTGCATTAGGAAAAAATCATTCAATATTTTCAGATGTCCAAGGAAATATTTGGATGCTGTGACAGTGTGGCTACATGGGCTTTTTTTTTTTTCCCTTTTCCCTGGACATATTTCCCATGTTGAAGAGGTCCCAGACCCTTTCTTCCTCCATCCAGGAACAGATTACTGTTCATTTTTTCTTCATGTTTGCGTTACAGTAATTAATGTGAAGCTGTGTTGTGAAACATTTGTCACCATATTTATCAAACTTTAAGTTTGTAATTCCCTTTGTGAAGTAGTTGTGATACATTTTATGCAAGCTTTTAATTTCAAAATTACACCTGTCTCTCACAGAACTGTCACATAAAAAAAACCCAACCAAAGAAATAACTTTTGTCTTCAAATTGGAAAATATCGCTCATACTTCAGCCAGATGACTTATTCTTAAATATGTGAAAAACACTTCCTAGATAGACAGGGTTTTGTTGTTTGGTTGGGTTTTTTTTCCGCTAACAGGAACTTTTCTAAGCAGGGTTTTCTGATAGCATTGCCTTAAATCTGGCAGAGACAAATACCTGCAGCTCTAACATAGCCAAGTGGTGTCCCTCCCCTCCAGCTGCTCCATATCCCTGGGGTGCTCCAGTGTCCCACGCCTCTCCAGCCAAGCACCTGCAAAGTAACTTTTTGGAAAGCCCAACCAAGCACTTGCTTGGTGCTGGCTGGGCTTTCCAAAAAGTTACTTTTCAGAGAAGAGACAATCCTGTTGGAAAACTGGACTTTGCCTCCTCTTTGCATGAAAGAAGCTGGAATGACATTTTATTGGCTTGGCCATCTGCCTGCAATGCATGGAGTGGTGCTTTCCTGCTAAGAAGCTGGTGTAACCATCAGCTCCTGGTGTACATGCTCACAGTCCCACTGACACCAGCACAGCTTGGTCCAGCTGAAGGCCAGCACTTCTGTTTGCTATATAGAATTGCCTTTACAACAATGACTAGATTCTTTTTGCTTTTTCATAACTAAATAGTAGATGAGATTTTGCTTGAGCTTACATGAAAACCTGCTTTTACTGGGCGTTGAACAACAAATCTTCAGCTGTGGAAGAGGGCATTTTTTACAAAGCTTTTAACATTTGAGAGCAAGATAGTGTCTGGCTCTTTCAGCTGGCACATACGGAACATTTCACAGACATGATCCCAGACAATTTGCCAGCATTCAGTTTTCTGAAGCTTGCAGTTGAAAGGACTATTGCACGATGTTCCACTTAGACATTAATAGAACATACAGTCCACACAAGAGGCCGTATCTCTTGTGGAAAGGATTTAAAAATGGGCTCATAGTAGCTGTAGTTTTCTGGATGTATCAAATGAAGGTGTGCATGCTGTAGTAAATTGGTAAATATATATCCTTGTGGATCCCCAGGAGTAAATTTATCCTCATTCTTCCACAATCTTTCAGAAATGGAGCACATTGCTCCCTCAGTTTGAAACATAGTGTTAAGGATCTTAAATGGTTTACTG
Source organism: Bucco capensis (assembly GCA_013396975.1). Taxonomy (NCBI): domain Eukaryota; kingdom Metazoa; phylum Chordata; class Aves; order Piciformes; family Bucconidae; genus Bucco; species Bucco capensis. The sequence continues at coordinate 25,244 of VWZO01011113.1, forward strand.
CCTCCTTAGTGAAACTTTAAACCCATTCTGGATTATCAGCTATGCCTACTTAGTCCACTCTCCCAAAAGAATGTTTCTTTGTTCTTCCACTTCATTCCCTTCATGAAAATTGTAAACGTTGTCTGTTAGTCTCAGTGAAATAAATCTGGGTGTGTCTGGAGAAAGCAGTCAGATCACAGTTTACCTTGAACCCCTATGAGAGCTGTTGTAGGCAAAAATTGAGAAAGTTTTCACACAAACTGTTATTGATGAAGAGTTCACAAGAATTTCTCAGTTCATAATAATTATCTCCCAACTGGGCAGAATATGTCTGATAATCTCGGATTTCTAATAAAGATGCAGGAAGAACTGCATTCCAGTAAAGAGTAAATCTGAATTTGGTTTTCAACTCGCTTTTATCACTTATGTCATTATAGATGTCCTTCATGTGCACTTTTAAAGTTCTCACAAGGGAGCATAAATTTCAAATCATGAAGAACTGTGTGAGTAGTTTGCAATACTAACTCTGGTTTCTTAACATATTTTGTCTGTGAGCCTTCCTGATTAGGGGTATTTGCAATGACTAGTAACTAGGAAAACAGCTAAGTAACCTTCTTCCTCAAGCATATGCATGTGCGTTTCTTTTCCTAACAATTACATTTTATCATTACATCAGCTGCCAGCACTTTTTGATTTCTCCTTTTCCTGTTGTGACTAGGCAAGTACAACCATTGCAATTGTGACTTCTCAGAATAATTGGGAAATCTCCATTTGGCTTTTCCACCTGTAATTACATTGACCCTAGTGGGCTGCTGTAGGTGTAAACGTAGACTCATTGTCTATACTGAAGAATTTCTCAAAACATGGGAAATGTGGTATTACATAAAGGATGGCTTCAAGCATATTCAGGGTTGAAAGAGGTCTTCCTCTTCCTCCCAGCATGACTTACTGAGATTTTACTGTGGCATGGGTAAAGCATGTGATTACAGTGCTACTCCAGAGAAGATTATACAGCAACTTGTAAGCAACATTGCTCAGTCTCCTCTGCTGCTCTGCTTTGGTCTGTTGTGCTATTAGCACCACTGATGCTGAGCATAGCTGTCTGCCTTGATTCTGATGCAGGTCAACAGACAATGTTCTTTTTGTCACTCACTTTGGGACATGTTTGCTCCTGCTTGGATAGATCTATAATGCACTACTGATAGAAATTACCTTTGTGAAGCAATAAATAGTAAATATCTTCTGTCACTGTACCCAAGGGGTATAGTACTCATACTGTAGTATCCAAGTATTCAAGGCAAAGCCTTAAGGAGAAAGAGGATAGATATATGAATATACAGCATAAAAATATAGATGCTTCTCTTAGCTCTTCATCTGTGGACCTTCAAGAGCTTTATAAACAAGAGCCCACTGAGCAGCTGTGTACTCCAAAGAGGTAATATGGCAATAAAATCCATATATTATATATTATATATATTATATATTATATTATGGTATATTCCTCAGGGTTGCAAGAATCAAATAGAGCAGTTTCACAGAGAGACATACTTGTAGGAGACTTTGTCTTACAGAAGCAACATAAGATCAAACCCTCCTTTTGATAATTTTCCGAACTTTGGAGGGGTGCTTAGTCTTTGAGTAGAATCAGAAGAGATTGTTCTATAAATAACATGAACTCGGACCTTCTCTGGAGGAAAGTGTTTGGCTCATAGCATGGCTGGAAACAACAGGGATTCTCCTGAGCATGTTTAAACTCTGTGCAGGTCTTCCTCAACATCCTAAACCTTTCTCTCACTTTCAGCGGTTTCCTTTCATCATTATTTTAATCTGAGAGAGCTCTTGAACAAAAGATATTTTAAAGGAGTCTGCAATCTGTGGTTCCATTGATTTCCTAGATATTCTGATATCAAAGGCAACATGAAGCAAAAATGACACAAAATGCAGTAAAGCAGCTGTTAGGCCAACTGTTGAGGGATCATACAGGCCATGAGAGGAACACTGCTTTGCTGTGTGACCAAATGCTTGACTTGGGAGTCCATTAGATGACAGACCTGGTGTCTTCTCTGGTGCTTTCTATCTAGCGAGGAAGAAGGTGTGCTCTGACTTATTCCTCATGTGCAAAAAGCTAGGAAGTATGAGGGTTGATACAAACACCAGTAATACTTTGTCCTGCTGCTTGGGAGAAAATAATTGATTTTCTGGCACTCATGCAAAGCAGGGTAAGAGCTGCTGGAAAGGCAGGGACTGCCTGGTTAAACCCTGCCAGGCACATGAAGGAGGACAGACAATCCTGCATTAGGGTGTGCAGACTGAAGCCTCTCTGTTTTATTCAAGGTGAGCGTAACACAAACTAAATGTACAAAATTTCAAATTATTCTCTAAAAGCCTTTTTTTGCTACAGATACAATGAAGAGTAATGTCCTAAAGCAAATGGAATGCAGATAATTTCTTGATCGTTTCTTTTGGCTATGTGATAACAATATAACTAAGAGATGCCCCAGTACTTTTAAAGAAAACTCAAAGAAAAGTTCTCTCTCTTTTTTCTTTGAACAAATTAATTTGCCATTCTGTATAGCTCAGAGTGCACATACTTTGCAAAGATGCTGTCATCTGCCATTTAGTTTCCTTTCTAAGCTGTGATCTTAGACATATATTTCAGAGACCCAAGTGGCTGAGTTTATTTTCCCTTTGTGTGAACAACAATGGGAATAATTCCAGAGCCAGGCAGTAAGGCTGTCTGAAATGCCAACTGTGAATCACCTTTTCAGTGGGGCATTCATTAACTGTGAAAAATACACACAAACTGGGTAGAAGAGCTCCATTTCAATTCCTTCCCATGTCCACTGTCTGGATCAATTGAACTCCAGACAGAAAGTTTTTGAGATGATTTATGTCAAATAATTTTTTCACTTGCTTCAACCCTTATTCCTTACAATCTTCCTCTTAACCCCACAAGGCAGCCCCTTGGCTCTGGACAGGGCATGGCCCTCCCAGCAGTCAGGAACCCCTCAGTGGCTGACGGGGATTAACAGCCCCGGCCTGTACACAGGGAGAGCAAGAGGAGGTGCCTCCTCTTTGGAGAGGGAAGCTTCATGAACCAAAAAATACTACATGAGATCAAGATGGACAACATTTCCTTGCAGCTGCACTTGGGAAATTAGAGCCACAGCGTGTGCATGTAAGGTGGCACTGCCACAAAAATAGCCATGCATTTTTTAAGAGTCTATGATTATTTTTAATCACATCAGTCCCCAATCAGATTTGCCTCATGGTCACACAAAAGCCTGGGTCAGCACAGCTAGGGAGCATTATCAGCCTGAAGCAAGAGGATGGGGCAAAACAGGGCAGACCTGTTTCTGGCCACATTCTTGCGTTAAGGGATCAGCTCTTTGATGATCGTCTTTGTTCCTCCAGGGACTGTAGCAGTAGCTCCAAGGTTTCCCTATACAAGACCAAGCAAACAGTTCCTTTTTCCTCCTGCATCAATTGAGAACAAGTAATAAAAAGAAAAGCCTTTGTTTGCCTATTAAATATTTAGGTTTAAATTTCACTGATGACTGGAATATTTTGGAAATCAGTTCAAACCCTTCTTGAAAACTAAAAAAATAATTCTCCCCTTTTTTTGACCTTTTCATTTATTTTCACAGTTCCTAATGATTCTTTGTATGTTTTGACTCTCCTGAGATCATTTTGAACTTAAACTGGAAACTTAATCGCATTTTAACAGGGAACTTGCTCGTGCACATAGCAGTTTTAAAGGGCATGAATAGTAGAGTGCTTGAGAATTTGTTGCTATTTGAAAGACTGATGTGATTTTCTGATTTTGACATAAAATGAAAACATAGTGAGGGGCTGTCACAAGCCTCTGAATCAGCCGCATTCTTTTTAGAAGCTGAAGACAGCTCTTGGCTCAGGTAGACTATTCTCCCACATGTGCCCTTGCCAAAACAGAGCGTGTATGTCAGGGTTTTTTTTCTTTTGGGTTTTTTTTTTTCCTCCAGATGGTGTAATGATTAAGGTGAAACTAACATTTTTGGCAAACTAACATTGTATATTTACTGGAAATAGCCTAGACCAGATAATGGGATAATCTGGGTGTGTGAATAAGGTGAAAGTAACATTATTGCATATTTACTGGAAATAGCCTAGACTAGATAATGGGATAATTTGGGTGTGAGGTACACACAAAAGAAACTGAGTACAACACAAAAAGAAACTGAACAGAGACAAAGAGACTGAGAGACTGAACAGAAGCATCGAAACTGGGTGGAGGGGACTGAGATGAAACCAGAGATCTGGCATCTTGATTCCCCAGTCAACATCCTGAATAACTCAACATTTCAAGACAAAGATGGACCTAGGGGGCTTGGTGTATAACAAAGGGGGACCTAGGATGGTGGTATATGAAACTTGATGCTAGCCTGTTGCATATGTAAACTGTGTTGATAGTTTCAATTGTGATATCCCGGAAACTTAATGCATGTGTATGGCAGCCTGTTGCATATGTAATAATTTGTAGCATAAATAGAGCACGGTTTGAGCAGCAAGGTGTGTGTATTTTGGTGGAGATATCCCCTGCACACCTGGCGCTGAGAATAAACCTTTTCCATGAGTAAAATATTGATTTATTTCCTTAATTCAGTAACAAGGGATAGATTGCTTGTTACTTGCTAAGGGTTGTATAATATCGTGGTAAAATGCAATCCCAAGCTGCAGTTTTGAAGGTAGCGTATAAACCACTTACCCATCAGGTTTCTACACATCTTGTGTGTGGGGTCAAACCTCTGTCATCAGGCCAAAGCTATCAACCACTTTTATCCAAATGTTTTGAGAGTAGTGAAATTTGGTATGTTTTCACTCCAAATGGTTGAAGTGTCCACCATTAGGATGGTAAAAGCCAACATGCATCTGATGCTTTTAGTTTTCTCTACCTCAAACCTAAGTCACTAAATCCCTTAGGTCAGCAAATAATGCAAATATAATTATTATTTTATTGCATTATTGCTAATAATGCAGTAAAACACTTGCCTTTGATTTTTCTCTATTAAATTAAAAGCATGAAGTATTTGGTGTCAACAGATTTTTTACTTCCATGATTGTGATTATGTAATTTATTAGCTTTTGAAGCACACTTTGAATTTAGGATTTTCCAGGAAACTTTCAAAAGTAGCTTCTTGAACCTAAATGAAGTTATAGTAGCGAACAGAGATAAAAATGAGACAGAATATTTCTTTTCAACTGAAGGGTGTGTAGTTTTCTTTCAGATTGATGTCTGAGTCTTCCTCCTGTTGACACTCGTCTTCAAAATAAACCTGATATGAATTATACCTTCAGTAGGTAACAAAATGGCAGAATGACCCACCTTGTGGCTCTTGCCTGTTTGAGAGTGATTAAACACATCTAGGAAAAAAGTTACCTCCTGAGAGTGGCATGTACACACAGTTTTGTCACTAATCTGGAGAGCTTCCAACACATAGAGGTTCAGAGACAAAAAATTAGGGCAAGACAATCACCTCTGTCATCTCTCAGCTTTAACTTCTTTATTTGTCATAAATGTTTAGGTTCCAGCTGTCAGGACTGTGTTCATTCAATCTCACACCAATCCAGGATGGCCAAAGTATTGGTGACTTAAAGTAAGTGCACTGACATTTATGACAATAAAAACAATTTTAATATGGTGATACACTGCCTTTTTAATAAATTACTACACATAGTCTCTGTCATGTAGCAGGAGAGAGCAGGATATTCAGTATTAGATAATATTTTTTAAATACTTCAGAATGACAGCTTGTATGAAAAACACATGTAAGAAGGTTGCTTAGCAAAAATCCTCCGAAAACCAAGAACTGTTTTTAAAAGTGATTTGACAAGCTGAGTAAGGTTGTTTGGAAGGAGTGTAGATGAGATTTTCAGCATCCTAGTCATACAACAACGGACTTTTTTAGGTGCCTTATATGCTGTATTTGGACCACCAAAAGGATTTTCTACCTTAAGCAATACCAGATTATTATTCTGGCTGGCAGGAAACAACCTGTAAATTATAGCTATATCTGGCACATATGGAAGAAAAGCTCTCAGACAGTATCACACAAGAAAAATAGTTTCTTGGTTGCCTTGGTCAAGTAACTAAAACTTTAGACATATCTTTTAGATTGAGGAATGATGACACCAGCCATGACAAGAACAAAACTTCAAATTCTAGAAGTAGATATATTGACTTGAGGGGTAGGTAATTTTTTGGCCATTCCAGTAGATAAAATAAAATGGAGGACAAAAATGTTTGCTTTGTGTCATAAAGCCACAGACTGCAGCATATGATTATGTATCCTAAGGCAGCTACCTCTCTCTGTGTACACTCCTAGAGACACCAAAGTGGGTCTTAAATTTCATCATGCTCAAGCACCTCAGGGTCTGGAGGGAGAGAAAGAGAGACTGCAGAGAGTTGTCTTTATACAGCTGAGTCTGTAGCCTTGAATGCTATCGATAAATTAGGCCCCTATCAAATAGCCATGCCCCTAGGTATCTGCCACTTAAAAACTGCCCTTGAGAAGGAATGGAAACTCTTCTGTTGGATGGACTATGCATTTTACAGTACTTGTAAGAAACCAGTCTGTAAAACACGTACCAGAACAATTAAAACATCGAATCATAGAATCATAGAATGGTTTGGGTTGAAAGGGACCTCTGGAGGTCATCTAGTCCAACCCCCCTGCAGTGAGCAGGGACATCCCCAACTAGATCAGGTTGCTCAGAGCCCTGTCAAGCCTCGCCTTGAATGCCTCCAGGGATGGAGCCTCAACCACCTCCCTGGGCAACCTGTTCCAGTGTTCCACCACCCTTGTGGTGAGGAACTTCTTCCTAATGTCCAGTTTAAATCTACTCCTCTCCAATTTAAAACCATTGCCCCTTGTCCTTTCACTCCAGGCCTTTGCAAACAGGTCTTCTCCAGCCTTCTTGTAAGTTCCCTTTAAGTACTGGAAAGTCACTAGTAGGTCCCCCCAAAGTCTTTTCTTCTCCAGGCTGAACAATCCCAGCTCCCTCAGCCTGTCCTTGTAGGAGAGGTGTTCCAGCCCCCTGATCATTTTTGTGGCCCTCCTCTGGACCTGCTCCATCAGATCCATGTCCTTTCTGTATTGAGGGCTCCA
>VWZO01011113.1:39892-59032 GCA_013396975.1 Bucco capensis
CCTTCCTCCAGTCCTCAGGCACCTCTCCCATTCTCCAGGACCTCTCAAAGATTATGGAGAGCGGCCTAGCAATGGCCTCTGCCATTTCCCTCAGCACTTTTTGGTGCATCCCATCCGGGCCCATGGACGAGCAGATGTCCAGTTTGCTCAACTGATCCCTGACCCAAACCTCATTAACTGAGGTAAAAACTACCTTCCTCCCATCTTCCTCTGCAGTTTTGAAGTTCTGGGACTCATGGTAGTTAGCATTAGCAGTAAAGACCGAGGCGTAGGTGGCATTGAGTAATTCCACCTTCTCTGTATCCTCAGTCACCAGTGCACCCATTTCGTTCCTCAAAGGGCCCACACTACCTCTAGACTTATTTTTGCTTCCAACATACTTGAAAAATCTCTTCCTGTTATCCTTGACCTCTCTTTCTAGGTTAAGTTCTAAGGAGGCCTTAGCTCTCCTTGTTGCCTCCCTACACCCTCTGACAACCTCCCTATATTCTTCCCAAGTGGCTTGCACATAAATGCTTATTAATGCAAATATATCTCTAATACTTAGAGCATTTTAGTTCAAATTTTCTATTTTGATATAAAAGTTCTCTTTGTATTAGACTTTTGCTCATCCAGCCTGTGAAGTTAAACACTGAAAGTTTTGCTGCTGCCAGAGGGTCAAGGGGAGTGAGATGTGTCACAAGCTAAAAGTCAAGCTGAATGGTTTTATTTGCTATGATCTACTAATTTGATGTACCTCTATATAAGACAAGTGTAATAGGACATTTGTTTAATGTTTTCTAGCCTTCCAGATGTCCTTGCTATATCCAAACAGAGCACTGATATTTCTGTCATCCAAGTTTTAGTTTGGAATCTCAAACTTGAGGTAGTTTGTGAGCTTTATGACAGTGACTAAAGAGAAAAGAAGGTCTACCCTATTCAGAATATTAATGGCAGACTAGATAACATCTTTCATACAAGAAATAAGATCAAGCACTTTGAAAGACAAGGCATTTCAAAAGAAGTGAAATTGAGCTTTTCAGAGCAGACTGTCCAATCACTTCACATAGCAGGTGAGTTATAGAATGGTTTGGGCTGGAAGGGACGTTAAAGTTCATCTCGTTCTAACCCCCCTGCCTTGGGCAGGGACACTAGACAAGGTTGTTCAAAGCCCCATCTAACCTAGCCTTGAATGCTTCCAAGGATGGGGCATCCACAACATCTCTGGACAAGCTGTTGCAGTGCCGCACCATCCTCATAGTGAAGAATCACTCTGCTGAGTGATTTTATAAAGTGGAATATTTTTGGTGTGCTTTTGCAAACTTCATCTCATCCTCAGGAACAAACCACCGTAGACATGCTATAGAAATGACCCTGTTAGGGACAGCTGTACAAGTGACAAATATACACACAAATTGCCAAATAAAGTAGTACAAATTCTATGCAGTACGTGTGCTTTTCAAACCTTTCAATTCTGTGAAATACACTTCTCTAATGGTGCTCATGTTGTTATTCCAATAATATATCACATCCAATAATTTCAGGATTTTAAAGTGAGTCTGGAAATATACCAGAAAATGTAATTTATCATGCATTTGTAGTCAGCTGTAGTTAGTGAGTTGACAGACATTTCCTCCTACAATCTTTTGGATCATTTTTACCATTTGGTCATGAATTTGTGAAGAGAGATGTGAGGCCATTCTACATTCTTCCCACAACTGTGGTGGCAATGTTTGCTCTCTCTGTTAAAGGGGTATAGAACAATGTTTATTTACTCAATAATCAAAATTCTAACATCTGCCAAAAACATACTCTTTTGTGCTAACTATTTGAGGTTGTATCTGCCAGTTCACTTGCCCTTACTTTGACCTGCTTTATTCCTCTGGTTCTGTCTGAGGAAAATGGGTCTAAATTCTGCATGTGTTATCTAAAGCACTCTGAATGTTTGTTTCACATTATCATTGGAGCTTTACTTATCAGCTCTTTTTAATCCTGTGCAAACATCAAACATGGTTTAATAGAAAGCATAGGAAAGAGAACAAAGTAATCTAAATCTCCACATGGATTTGCGTCAGTGATGTATTACAGGCAAAGGACAAATCCCCCAAAGCTGTGGCTCCCCAGTTACAGGACTTGCCTTGTGCATGCTGGAGCAGCAGGAGCAGCTGTGCTCTGCACTGCTGCAATTGGCTCACAGAGAAATTACATTTGCTTTGAGCCTCTCCTAAAGTTTGTTCCCCAAAGAGGTCTTCACTCTGTACTGACTGAGAAGCATCGTGGGTGGAATGGCTCATTCCTTGCTTCTCCTCATTCTTAGATTGTGCTTTCCTGTGCCCTTGTTGGAAAGCGCTAGCTAAATAGTCACCTGTATGGGGAAGGGAGAGGGAAGTTCCCTGTGGGGTTTTTTGGTTGTGTTGTGGTTTTTTTTCAGATTTCCCATTGTTGAAGCCTCTCTTATCTTACTGAAAACCTCTCTTATGGAGAAAGGCTGAGAGAGCTGCATTTGTTTAGCCTAGAGAAGAGAAGGTTGAGAAGGGATCTTATAAATACTTAAAAATACTTAAAGGGTGGGTATCAGGAGGATGGGATCAGTCTTTTTCAGTGGTGCCTAGTGACAGGACAAGAGGTAACAGGCACAAACTTGAACACAAGAAGTTCTATCTAAAAATAGAGAGGAACTTCTTTACTTTGAGGGTGGTACAGCACTGGAACAGGCTGCCCAGGGAGGTGGTAGAGTCTTCGTCACAGGAGATATTCAAAACCTGCCTAGACACCATCCTGTGCAACTTGCTGCAGGTGAACCTGCTCTGGCAGGTGGGTTGGAATAGATGATCTCCAGAGGTCCCTTCCAACCCTTAACATTATGTGATTCTGTGAAACCTAAGAGAGACTCTGTTATTTACAATTACTGTAATTTTCTGTTGCCAAGTTGTAATGCAAAATGCCTATGCAGACATTTTTATGTGTACAGTATTGTATGTCAGATGGGGATTTGTAAATGCTGGTGATTTTATGAAACTGTTGTGTTGTGAATGCTTTGATATGGACGCGATCCATGATATGCTGTTAAGGCAGTGTCAGGCCTCTCTCAGAACAGGACTGAGGAATGGGTGAGGAGGAGGTGAAATGGCTGCTGGGCATGCAGGGATGTGAAAATTAAGTCTCTAAAGATTACTTTCAGAGCTTTAAGCAGTTATGTCCTTTCACTGGAACTGCAGCAAACAGCTCATCATTTAGTATTCGAATACTTGCTTTGAAACACTGCTTTATCGGCTAATTATGTAGCATGCCTTTATGTGTTCACCCTCTGTCCTGGTTTGACCGGAAGCTAGGGTCAAAAGAACAATCTTTTGAGGAAAGGTCTCCAAGACCCCCCTCTCCCCAATAAGACGGGGACAGCAGTAAACAAAAACAAAAGCACTAGGCACGCAGACAGTGAATTTCTAAGAACAGCTTTATCTAAATTTAAATGGTACAACAGTATGAAAGAGATAAACAATAAAGAGAGATATAAGGCGGTTAGTTCAGAGATGGCTTTCGGCCCTTCCCCCTTCTAATTACCTGACCTTGCCGTAAAAGCTGGCAGGCTTCCAACATCCACCCCCTCCTTATTTCAGGACCTTATCACCTTCTCCCCACCTTACTTTCACCCAGGGAGAGAGACTTTATAAATACCAGAAGCCTTTTTTTGTAAAAAAGGAGGAAAAGCTGAACTCTGAGCACAGTTCCAGGAAAGCAGGAAGCAGCCAGCAGCAAACAGGAAAAAGGAAAAGGAAATCTCACTTTTCCCTTAAATACACAAAAATACACCATCCCCCCGCGCAGTCCGTGATTTGCTGCTTTCCTGTCTCTCTTGAATGATGTCTTAGGGTCACAGCCCTCGACCCCCCTGTCCAGAGATGCCGCGATGATGGTTTACAACTGCGCATCTGCGAGGTTTCATTTTTATCTTATCAGTTCCTCGGCTCCTCCCGGCAAATTCTTTCGTGGGGGAAGGAGGGGGGCATAAGAAGTCTAGCTGCTGAGTCTTTTTTAAAGAAACAGTGTCCAAAATTCAAAAGTTCAAAAAGGGAACATGACGTACATTCTTTTCTTGAATTTTAATCACTCCAGGACACCCTCTATAGAAAGTGTTTGCAAGAAAAGTTTTAAGAATTCCTTTTACATTACCTGATTCACATTAAACAGCAGAACCATAACATACTGTAGCCATCTTTTAACCTAAAGCACAGCACTATGGCACTATATTGATATTTTTTATTAACTTGATAATTTGGTGAGTAACAAATGGAAATATTAACAAATGAAATACCCTAAAGCAAAACTCAGTTATATGCAATATATCATTCCTGCTTCTTTGGCCAAATTTATTCTTATGTGTTAATGTAACAGGATTGGTCTTGACCTTTCACTTCAAAATGTTGTCATGTTGCAAATAAATATAGTTGTCTATATACATACTATAATTGGAATTAGACTTGACTTGGTCTCATATTGCCTTGTTTCACTGAAGTCAATGAGGTTATGTGGTTAAGTGAGAGCAAAATTTATTCCTTCCATTTAGACTAAAATGGTAAATTACAGCTCTAAGTGCTTCTGGAAACAGTGAAATTCACAATAAAATTAAATTAGAATTTATGCATTGATCTGAAATAGGAAACTTTGAGCACTCAGGGATTTTACAGAAAATTGCAGCTACTAGTGTTGAAATTTTGGGCCTGTTTCTTCACTGCATCTGCATCACCTTGTTACAGAACTTGTAACTCACACAAGGGGAAAGCAGTTTTTGTCTAATGTCCAAAGTAAAAGAATGCTGCTGGACTAATTTTTTACCAGAAGGAATTACAAAAAAAGAAAAAATAGTTGAATGGAGTAAAATCATTTTTGTAAGACTATTTCTTTTCGAACTCAGGTATGTGCTGAAGTTAACAACATTACATAATAAAATACCAGAACAGTGACTTTGTCATCATCATCATTATTTTAACTTGGAATGAAGAGGGTTGTGATTTACAGAAGTCAGTACATGTTCTTCTGCCTTAGATGAACATGCAAGATTTGTTTTTTTCCTATCTCAGCTTATTTTATTCATACTATGGTACTTTCTGATGTCATACATGGAAAATGATGGGAGATTATATCCTCAGATTCTAATACCCTATCCAACTGTGAAGAAGTGTCTACATGAACATTGTAAAGATCAGCTTCTATGGTGTCTAATTTTTTAATTTTTTTCTTCCAAAAGTACAAAGCACCAGCAGCAGTTGTGATTTATCAGGCACTCCAGTTTCTTAAACCCCCTAGGACTGTTTGTTCTAGGTCAGACCTGGATCTTAGACTATTGCTGGGATAGATGTTGTATCCTGCACTAGGGCAATGAAGATAATATCCTTATAAGAAAATGAAGAAGGCTTAGCCTCTAAGGAATGGTTCTTGGTAGTAGCTTGGAGATGACAGCTTTCAGGAGGCAGATAATGCTCTGGGGCACTTGTAAGGTATAGCAAGTAAAGGAAGTGAGGATTTTGTGCAGATCTCAGAAACTCAAAGAATTTGGTCTAAATTATAACTTATAGTAAACCAAACTGAGATATGAATATGGATTGGTGGTGTGCCAGAAGTTACTGGCATAAATGTTGATTCTCAACAGAAAGGCATTATTATCTCTTCTTCTTAATGATTTTAGTTTTATGTAGGAAGTAAACAAAATCTATGTTTAAATATCAGTGTAATATTTCTGCAGAAGTGAATATTAGGCATTAAAAAATCTTGGGACATCTGCACTGACTCACCTCTCCATAACCAACTACTACTAATACCACACTGTGGGAAACACACCAAAGTATGAAGAATGGAAGATGATAAAGCAGAAGGATAACAGCAGAGACTGAATTTTGAGAGACATATTTACCTGGAGTTTTCTGCTAAAGATGAACTCACTTTCTTATCTCTGCTGGCTGAATGCCTTGCCCACTGTCCATTGTTGTTCTAAGTACCCACTTAAGGTGCCTTTGTACTGCCTGGAGCAAGGGAAGTCAAACAGGTTTTTCTGCATTCTAGACTATTGTTTCCCTGCAGCTCAGAGATGACTCATCCTAGCCCTGCCATGTGCTGCTGCACATGGCTTCTGTGGGCAGAGTCTCGAGTTAGCCCCTCCTTTGTCCTAATGCTACTGGATTGTTGCCCTCAGCTTCTTCCCTACTGGCTAACCAGCCAGAGACCCTGCCCCTTCCGGTGTACTGACCAGCCTCCTACCCCGGCCCCTTAAAAGCCGGGGTTTTTGAATTAAACTAGTTCTAGCTCTTGCACCCTGATCTCCTGCCTCATCTCTTCCTTCTGCACCCCCCTCAACACTGCACAACTGACCCCCACACCACACTATGGGACCTTACAGTGAGCAGGTGGGTGTGTGGCATTGCCCCAGGTTTTGCATGTACAAAAAGTGGAACACGGTGCTGTTTTGGCTCTGATTGCTTTCTGATGCACTCTCAGAAGCTGTATGGGTTTTTCCAAATGCATCCTAGAGAAATATGGTTTTATACTGATAACAGTTTATTTCAGAGAGTCATTAGGCAAATAAATGCCCCTAGCTACAGCTCTGCTTTTCATCTCACAGAGAGCAAATGCAAGCTGGTTAAATGAATCAAAAGAAAAATGTAGCTTGGCCACAATAAAGATAACTGATTGGGTCAAGGGGAGCTCAGGGACACCTGCTTGGATGAAAATGGAATGGCATTCACAGCTGAGACAGGAAATCTGATTTAACACAGCTAAGCAACCTCAGAGATGTGAGTTGAAACTTAAGTTAGAGGCAAATGTTACCAGCTTAACTGTGGAGAATCAACTCTTGGATGTTTGAGGGCCATGTTCATTCCCAGGCAGGTGGAAAGGCTGAACCACTATAGCTACATTTCCCACAAATAGCAGCTCTCCTAGGAAACTACTCTGCGCAACCAAATTCTCTGTTTCTCTGGCTGGCTTTCTTAGCCTGATCCCTCCACTCAGCAGCCAAATTTGGCAGGCTCATAGGTCAGATCAAGCTCCTGGACTGATTTGATGGCCATCATTAGTTGAAATTAATGTGAATTTGTGAGGACATGTAAAGCAACAACAGTAAAAGCAGCCACATAATTCTATGGATTAGAAATGCAGGAAATCATGGGTTAAAGTAGCAGTTTTCAGGGAAACTCTTATATTCTTTCAGGTGCATTCTCCAAAAGTAACCAAACAATATATTCTTCACGCACTGAGTGACTCAAAATGCTGTTGGTGATATAAAGAAAAATCTAAAATCTGATACTATGCCTATAATGCCAAATATACCCTTTGTGTCCCTCCTCCCCATTCTAACATTTGTATCTTTTCCTACAAGTGCTCAGATTCATGTCCCCAATAGGATTCTCTTGGAAGACAGAAATAAATGCTGTTGCCTCTTGCAGTTGCTAATAAAAAATTGTATTGGTCATGGGGCACTAGCAGGTGAGCAGGGCAGTTATGCGTATGGTGAGTTATAGTCCCCATTTATGACCTTGCAGGAGGAGCACAGCCACTTGGAATAGATTAGAGCAAATGCCTTTAAGATGTTCAAGAAATGGGGCAGAAAATCAGGGTCCACCCAGTGGTGGTGTAGCTGCAGGGAAGCTTCCTTGATGTCAGTCCCTAAGGTATTAGCAGCCTCAGATTTCACCTAACAGGTAGTTGCTTTGCACAGCAATAAATTAGCAATGCAAGGGAGGGAAGAACTAGCTATATGAACCTCAGCTTGTAAATTGCTTAAGTATAAAAGCGAGTACAGGATTAGCCCATGCACATTAATTACCCAACATGTGTGGGAGGACAAAGTGAGTCACTAAACCTATGGTTAATTACTTGTATTATGTATTTGAGTGTTAAGGTGTATGTATCTATATAGAGAACTAAGTATATAAATATACATGGTTAGCTACGGCCGAATGTTACACTTTATTTTGAATTTTGAACTTTGAATTTGATTTTTTTTCTAACTAGGATTTTAATAAGCCCACAAAACCCACTCACTTTTCAGAAAGGCTGTGATTAAAACAGTTTTCTCTGAAAACAATCTGCAGAAACCAATTTCGACCTCATTTTCCAGACCTTGGTCAAAATGAAACTAAAGCATTTGACAGCTACATATTAAATGACAACTTTGCACAATAATTTATTAGTTAATTTTGCCTGCTTTGCAACGTCTGTCCTTGTACCTTAGGGTTATTTGTGCCTTTCTGTTACCTGCATTTTCCATTTAATTGTTGTAAATATTCTAATAATGTTCAATACATTGCTCTAGTCACAGAAAATGTAGACTTTATTTTTGTGAAGTTAATTATTTTTCTACCCAGGTTTTTAGTGGCCTGTAGGGAATCATAGAATCATAGAATGGTTAGGGTTGGAAGGGACCTCTGGAGGTCATCTAATAATGGTTTTGATTTATTTTGAAGTAAAATTCCTGAGGGCTGGATTCCACAATACAATCCATTTGTCTTAAGTACTGCAAAGGCTCATGGCAAAGCCCTGAAAATCAATTTTTTGAGAGACAGAGAGAAGCTGTGTGGCTCTACTCCAGTTTTAGCAGTCCAGAATAGTGAGGATTTTTTTTCTTCAGCTGATCTTTAAATGATTACAGATCTGTTTGTTTTAATAGGATGATAATCAGCTATTTAAGGCTCTAAATAAAGGCCTTGTAGGTAGAAAAAAAGGAAGATATTTTTAAGACCAAATATATTTATGAATTTAAAATAAAATCTTATCAAAGCAGATTGCTTAAAATCTAAGATCTCTCTGTCAGATCTGGAAATAAAACCAGAACAAGAATGTGACATTAGTGAGAAATTGTTTAATGCTGTGCTGCTCAGCTAAATGCAAAATATGAGTGTTATTGCTGTCAAAAAGTGAATTTTGAACTGAATTGAAGGATCATTTGAAAGGCTGATAGCATGCACACTCAAAGATGGAAGGGGAAAAAAAAAGAAGATATTTTTGCCTTGAACTCTAGCAAACTCAACCAACCTCAGTGGTGAGCTGCTCTCTGGGAAAGCTCAGCTAATGCTTGGGGATGGAGCAGCCTCTGCTTCCTCCACAGGGTCCCTGGCAGTTGAGACCTTGCTAGCCAGTCTGGTGGGAGCTTTGCCCCACCAGCTGTCAGCTGGAAAGCCACTCAGAGTGCATAACTTGCCTCTCTTGAGGTGTGCATCAGGTCATTGGCCAGTGAGGAGGAAGGCACACTCTGGGATGTTGGTAGCAGCACCATCTTGAGGGCCTAGTGAAGAACCAATATCCTCATAGTGTTGGGCCAGAGCAGCTATTGGTGCACAAGTGGCCATGCTTGGTCACCAGCACAGTGAGTCCTATCTCACCAGCTTTAATGAAATTATAAAGGTTTATAAAGTTATGTGTGAAGTCATTTCTAGATTTGTGACAGAAGTTTAGGAGTGAAAACGAGGCTTGGAGTCCTTTGGAGTCCATAGCCAGAGAAACTGATGTCCTATGAGACAGGTTGACTCTAGATTTGAGTAAGGCTTGACTGTAATAATCATGAAAAGTAAATGGGGAAAGCATTATGGATGATGTTATGCAAAACACAATGAAGTAAATGAAGCATGTTTCTGATTTGCAGTACAACAGGGAATATAACAAAGGATCCTGCTTCATTTTGCTTCTGTGGAACGAGGTCTGGGTGTTAGTATGTATACTGTTTGTATTCTAAATAAGTCCTTAAAATGTTAACATTGAAGTGGATTTGTTTGAACAGAATAGAGATATGTTCAGGTCATTGGAAGACTTCACAACACTCAGCAATAACAAAGCTGAAAAATAATCTAAGTAGACTTTGATTAAACATGAGAGAACTAATCCATATTTCAATGTATATTTGCATGGGTTTGAGGGAACTTTTGTGACTGAAAGAAGGTAAAAAGAGGCTTAGAAGTAAAGAATTATATGGCATTGAGACTTTAAAAAGACACTAGGAATTTAATACTATAAATCCTGTAGGAGTTACAAGTGTGACAAACAGAGCCCAATTTTTTCCTCATCACGACTGCAGAATAGCAGAAAACACCCAAAACCACAATCCATCAGATAAACAGGGACCCTTGACTGTGAACATTGTGATAAGCAAAAACCCCAAGCTGTGAGCTTCACAAACAACCGGGGCCTTTGGACAAGGACTTATCTCCGTAGGACACTGGCTGTGACCCAGCACGTTTTCCGAAGTATGGGCCCCAAACCTGTATGCATGCGCCCAGACCCAAGGTTTTGAGTGACAAGGGGGCAGAAGACCCCTGAAGACCCCGAAGACCCCCAAAGACCACCAAAAAGACCCCCAAGAGATGGTACTGGGCATGCGCACCACCACCTGGTGGTGGGTGGGGTAATTCATGGAATGTGTGGGGTAATTCCCAGAATGTGTGGGACAGCCCAGTAAAGGGAGAAGCCCCAGTTGGAGAATTTGCTAGCTACTGGCCAGCAACCTGCCTGCTACCAGCAACCTGCCAGACATCAGCCAGCTACCTGTCCACGAGGAGTCCACCTGTCAGACTGCCTGCCAGACTGCCTGTTTGTATCCTATATAGTTTGCTTGTTTGCCTGCTTGTTTCTCTGCTTGCCTGCTTGGTTTTTTGCCTTTTACAGTTTTTTTCTTCAAAAATAAAAAAAGTTGACAAAAGTTGACTCTGCAGCATTGCCTCCACAGCGCCCGACAAAAGACCTCGACCGGTGGTGGTAACTATAATAATCTCCTCCCCTTTTCCTTCTCTCCTTCCCTCTTTTACCTCTGTGTAGCTATTTTCGGGCAATAAAACTGTTTGGCTCTTGACTCCATTTTGCATCTTAATTCTGTTACCGAGCATATAAATGAACCCTGCACTGGTCCCTAACTGGCTTGCGACAACAGGACTGGACTTGAGCTGATAAAAAGGTTTTGCTGCCTCATTGAAGTCATTCTCTTGTATTTATGATGGAGAACTGAAGATTTGTCTTTTCAGATTGCATTCCTATATCAAAAAAATCATCTCTGAATGGAAATCTGTGATCAGGGTTTTTACATAAATGCAGGTTATATGACACTACTGTCTCTCCCTATCCTCCTGGCTGTCTGGTATAATGCCCAGTGGTGAAGATGAGCAGAACCAGTGAGGTGATAGACCACAGTGTCATTTTAAGGCAGGGAAAAGTTAGATTATTCAGAAATGTGGTGGGTTGACCTGGGCCGAGCGCCAGGTACCCACCAAGGTTCTCTATCACGTTCTTGCCCCACACCTCCCATGGCACAACAAGAAGGAGAGAACGGATGGAAACAGCCCGTGGGTTTTAGTAAAGGCAGTTTAATAAGCAAAACAAAGAAAGGCAAGGCCACGCGTGTGAAGCAAAGCAAAGCAAAATTGAGCTTTAGTCTCTACTTCCTATAACAGGCGATGTCTGGCCCTTTCCCGAGAAGCAGGGCTCCGGAACGCGTAGTGGTTGCTTGGGGGGCAGACATCTTCTTCCCGCCCCCTTCCTTCCCCTCCTCTGCCCTTTATCCCTGAGCTGATGTCACCTGGTATGGAATAGCTCTTTGGTCAGTTTGGGTCAGCTGTCTCAATTATGTCCCCTCCCAGGATCTCATCCACCCCATCACCTTGGTGCTATGCCAGCCTTGTAGCAGTCACAACATCACGAGTTATCTTCAATCCGAGGCACAGCGTTTCTGAAAACTGTATGGGGACATTAACTCCATCTCAGCCAAAACCCAATACAAGAAGAAATAGTGCAACACTTTCAAACCATAAATTTACATGCAAGAAAGCATCCTCCCCTGTTTTCACTCCCCCTGCCCAGCTCATCAGCCTTGGCACAGCAAATCTGTTGCTGGACCTGTGACATGGAGGGAGAGCTGTGAGCTGTGCCACCTGCACAGGGCTGTGTGCAAGGAGATCTGCTTGGCAGGTGTAGAAAGCTTTGCCCCACATGTATAGCGATACTATGTTGGACTTCCTATATATGTGTGTATAGTATGCACTTGCCTTAGGAAGCCTATGACAACCCTTCAACTTGTTGAAAAGTTAGTATTGCTAATTTTTGAAATGGATCTATGTGGCTATCTCTTTATTGCTTTTGTGCACCTACTGACTGATATATGTGAAACAACTTAAATGAATGTTTAAAATAAAAAGGAAACCAATCCACATACAGACCCTCTTACTATAGGGACTTCATAGCTAAGGCGAGACAGTTCTTTTGCTTCCATGTCACTTTTTTTAAAGGGACATGGATACCCTATGAAAGTTGACATTTAGCAATGTATTATTTGCTAAATTATTAGTGGGTTTTCTCTCTGTTCTCTTAGTAATTTTGGGGTGCTTACTGCTAGGAAATGCTCCCTTTTTAGTAATGGTTATGGTACTTCTAATGTTCTAAAAAGATGTGAGTTGTAGCATTACATGGAATTAAGTATAAATACTAAAACCTGACATTTAGATTGCCTAAAAAGTAGCTAAAAGTGAAATTCATAAATGTATATCATCCTAGTTATGCCTTTAGCTTGTGGAATTAATAATTGGTATGATTAGTCTTTTTCTGTTTGTGCAATATCAATAATTAGATCATGATTTCTTGTGCTCGTTTTATTTGCTAAAATGTTTTCTGAGCTTCTGTCTCAAAGGACTGCACATTTTAAAAAATTATGCTGTAATATTTAGTTGTGCCTGTTCAGACAAGCAAAATGGTAGAGCCTTATTTTATTCATTAGATAAGCTTATCAGTGTTTTTAGAACAGGTTTGTATGTGCAAATTTACCATTCTATTTCTGTGAACTCTCATACATTCTGTTTTGAAATTTGTTTTCTGCTTGTGCCAGAAAACCTCCAGCACATGAATATTCTAAAAACAAAACGCTAAGGAATCTGGAGAAATTCAAGTAGGTGATTTAGAATCTACGATCTGTCTGATACTTTTTTGTAAAATTAAGGGGAAAAAAGTAAATAAACATAACACTGGAAACTGAGAATTGATTTAGTCATCTCGTAATTAGTTTTAAAAGTGAAGAAATTCTAGAGACGTAATATAGAAAATGTGAATTAACAAAGGATGAGCTACTGTAACCCTCACAAATACAACAGAATATTGAATGCATTTTATAAATTGACTATAAATTCTCCATTGAGTACAAAGGTGATTTTACTGCTCTCTCTCCCTTGTTTGGTGACTTTCCTTCTTTTTAGGAGAGGATGTTTTTATATTATCTTCTTGTGTAATTTAGCATTTGGGTTTCTGACACAACCCTGATAAAGTTGAACAACTTCACAATATTGTACCAATAATAATATATTTAACAGTTGCAGAATTAGAATGAGGTTGGGGTTTTGTGGGGTTTTTTGCTGGTTGGTTGGTCGGGGATTTTTTTTTGTGTGTATTCGTTTTTAATTGGAACCCTAAACTAAATAAGAGATGAAAAGTAAAAAAAAAAAAAAGCTATTATAATTTAGGCCCTGCAATGTCTGTTATTGCAGATAGAAAGATTTTTTTGTTTTGCAGAGAGTCCATATTTCAGTGGATCTTGCAGTGATAATTAAGAACAGCTTGAAAACGGATCTGCTGGGACATTTTTGAACTGGAGTTGTGCTGAATTATAGGTAGAACTCCAGGTAGCTCTGCTTGTAGGATTTTACCCTATGTTTTCAAATGAAAATCATTTTATCCATTTTAGACATTTCTGATGCCTCTTGCATAAATATTTCATTAGATATTTGTTTGCCATGCAAAATGTAAAGGAATTTAACATTTTATTTTTCATTGTCCACTCAGGTGTAATATCAATCAGCAGTTCTACATGTCTCAAATGGAGTCCTCAGACACTGACCACTGACCTCCTTCTCCTGTGAACATCATCTAAAGGACACAGTGAGGAGAAGGACACTTCGCAGACAGGATGCCTTGCCTTTAACTTCCTCAGGCCTCACCTCATATGGGAAAATCTTAAGCACCAGGTGACTCTAACTATTATACTTTCAGAGAGATATATACAATTAGCAGCTGACAGCAAATGTAACTCTTTCCTGGTCAATGAAGCATGAGATCAAAGGCTGATGTCCAAATGTGAGAATCCACTTAGCAAGTGACTTATATCTATGGTACAAAAGTATAATGCTGCTATTTATGTTACCCATTCTAGCACAGTGTGATTCCTATCCATGTAAATTATAGAATTTATTATGAGTAATTAAATACACATCTGGAATAACAATATACTGTGTTATAAAGAAATTGCATGTCAGAAATACAGTACAGAAGCGGTGCTTTTTCTTCCACTTTGTGTTGTTTTCCACACTGAACAATATATAAGGCGGCCTTCAGTGGTGTAAGTTTTTATGGATACTGACTACGGTTTCATAACTTCCGATAAGTTTGGGTATAAGCTGACTCAGTAGTTTCACAATGAAAAGAGGCGGAGAAGAGAAAAGCCAATTTACGTAAAGAACATAGGGTAGGAGAATCATGTTCTTGAGAAGATGTTTGCAGTATTGGGTGGCTGCTTTTTTGCAATGGTACCCAACTCTCAACAGTCTAGCAGTGCTCAGTGCTTTGGACTGTGATATATTTCCAAAACCTAATGGAAATAAAGTGGAAACTGTACTATTTCTTTCTGGTATGTTCCTTAAGGAATAAACCCAAGAAGCTTAAAGGTTGCTTTACAAGTGAGATGTGGTCCTGTTAAAGACTCAAGAGAATTTGGTGGAGGAAAGACTTCAAGGTTATGGACTAATTTAGATTGAGTTTTATTTCACAGGTCATTTATTCGGATGATTGGGATTTTACAAAAGGAGTCTGGGGAAATGCGTTAATTTCTTTAAAGTGACTAAATGCATATGGTTTTACAATTGTTCTTTCTTTATTGGGCAATGCACCTTTCTGATTTCCTCTTGATAACTCCCCAGAATGTTTTTTTATCTTAGTAGGGTTGTGCTTAAGCTATGCAGGTCAGTATCTGAACATATGTCTCCATTGTCTGTCGCGGTTGGGGTGGTCAAATACACTGCACAGGTTTCATCTTCTGGTGAAGCAGCAAATTCAAGTCTCTTTATTAACTACAAGTGTCTTCTTATATACCTTTTCTCTAGTACATGTGTCTCTTTGCTACTCTTTGCTACAATGGCACCATTGGTTAGCATTTGCATATTGCCAAGTCATCTCTGCTTTGCTACACCCCTGCTCTGTGGTACATTTTACTATCTCCAAGGTCACTCTTGTCTCCATAACCTCCATATTTCCCCCCATTTTATAAATTTGAAAAAAAAAAAATTTAAAATTTTTTGTCCTATCACTCACTGCAGGGCCCTTTTTAGCAGAGAGATGATACATGGCAATGTTAATAACCCAATTACAACAACCATCAAAATAACTAATCCCATTTTTACCATTGACAATAACCATCCTGATAACTCCCATCCATCAAATAACTTATTCAATCAATTCCATCTGTCATCAACCTGCAATCTCTGAACTCCCTCTTTTAACAATTGTGTACTCCTGTGAATGGATTCATTTATTAAGCAATTATGCATTTGCTACTGCAAAAGTAGTCAGAAAAAACAACCTGTTCATTAATTCCTTTCTGTTTTCCAGCCTTCATTGAATCTGTTCTCATAACCTCCAAGGTATTTTCCTTCTCAAGTACCTATCCAAAACACTCTCTTCTTCAGAAGAACACTTACTTGGAAAATATTCTACTATTCCTAAACAAATTCTCTGCTTCAATCCCTTCTTAAAAAGCACTTTTTCAAAAAATTATATTCCAATTCCCCCCAAATTATGTTCCAATTAGCCAAAATTATATTCCAATTCCCCTACATTTCCCTTCTTTTTATTTTTATTTAAAAACAATAGATTGTGTAAACCCTGNTGAAGCATCCCAGTAGCATACATGGAATCTGCCACAGTCAGTTTGTGTGCTAAATGCTGAAAGACCATGCTTATTGCAGTTAATTGGATTACTTGTGTGAATTGTTGTTTGCATAGCTCTGTATCTTTAAGAACAAAGTTTTGGAAAAGTGGCATTTCTGGCTTGGAGCCGATTCCAGCGAGGGGGGTGGGGGGTGGTGGTGCGCATGCTCCAGGGCTTCCTCCACCCCTTCCCTGGGCGGCTTCTCCCTTCTAACCCTCAGAGCCCCGCCCATCCATACTGGAAGCGCCCCAGAAGCACGGACATGTTGGTTTGGGGGGGGGCTGCGGCTTTCTTCTCCGGGCCACTGGGACCTGGATCAAAGTTTTTACCCATTCTTTCCAATGTTGGATCAAAGTTCAGCATAGCAGGAACTGAAGTAGCTGAAACTGTCGGCTCCGGTGGCTCTGAAAGCAGTGATGTTTCACACAGCCTCCCTCAGCATTTCGCTTGGCGGCTCACTCGGCTTTTTTCTCAGCATTTCACTCCGCATTTCTCTCAGCATTTCGCTCCGTGTTTCTCTCAGCATTTCGCTCCATGTTTCTCTCAACATTTTGCTCTGCGTTTCATGTGGGCACACGGAGGGGTTATTTGTGGCGCGGAACAGGCTTTAAAAGATGGCGGCAGCTCTGTTCACTTGCTTGCCGAGGTTTTGCCAGACAGATTTCAGTGAAAAAGTCCAATATTTCAGTGAAAAAGTCCGATATTTCAGTGCAAATCCATTCTAATAAATCTGTTAGCACAAATTCAGTTACAGTATTTTCTCGAGCTTTAAGAACCATTGCAGCACCTGTAAACTGCGTTCTTACTCGCTTGGAGAAAATCCATCCTCCCTTCTTCCCAGAAGCTCACCTATCTCAGGTGTCTATTTGTCCGGACGTGACAAGTTGGAGTAATTCCAACTGCCCATGCTACGTAGGCTGGGAACGTCAACACCCCTGCCAAAATTCCATGGCTGTCTCAAATTCCCAAGCATTTTTTACCAAATTGCCTGCAATTTGGCTGCTGCTCTACTTGTCAGATGGAAGGCCTGGGCTTATTCCACGCTGTCAGGTTCTCTTATCATGTTGGAGGTCACCAGATGTCGTGGTTGGGGTGGTCAAATACACTGCACAGGTTTCATCTTCTGGTGAAGCAGCAAATTAAAGTCTCTTTATTAACTACAAGTGTCTTCTTATATACCTTTTCTCTAGTACATGTGTTTCTTTGCTACTGGTTACATATAACCATAATATGGCACCATTGGTTAGCATTTGCATATTGCCAAGTCATCTCTGCTTTGCTACACCCCTGCTCTGTGGTACATTTTACTATCTCCAAGGTCACTCCTAACTCCATAACCTCCACAATTCTCTGCATGTAATAATAAATGAGAATGGAAAAGGAGGATTATGCTGTTAGTTGTAGGGACTAAAGACCTTTTTTCTGATGGCCATGAAGCAATACAAATAAATGAGAATGGCAAAGGAGGATTATGCTGTTAGTTGTAGGGACTAAAGACTTTTTTTTTGATGGCCATGAAGAAATACAGCTGATAGAAGATAATCAGATTCACCCATCTATCCATCCATCTTTGTAGAAACATGGGTGTGTATTATGGGATACTCATATATGTCAAGAGAGGGGAAAATTGATGGCATATGCTGGCCTTGCAAACAGTGAAGAAAATGTGCATTTATATGTATCTGTATGTAGGTCTATAAAGTTGACCTAGACACCAAAAAACCCACCAACAAACAAATCCCCCCAAAAAAGGACATTAACCAGATGTGACGTGTAAGTCCTGTATGCCTAGTAAGCCCTATTTTGAACACAACACCTTGCTAAATGTGATTACAGAGATCTTAAATCCACATTGGTTCAGGGTAATATGAAAAGATGTCTGTCTAAAATGGGCAAGTAAATACATCCCATTTTAGTAGAATCTATATTATCCAAGCTTGGCCTTGTGCTTCCTTTTATTATGGCTGCTTTCATCTGACAATTGTATAATTAAAATGTACCTAATTACCAGCTTATAAAAGGGGCTTTGAATGAAGCTGTTGAGAAACTTGGATGAGGAAATGGTATAATTTTATGGTTTCATTGTACTTTTTTCTTAGCAATGCTTGCTTCACCCTCACAAGATATCACCGCATGTGGTCACTTTCCTTTGTTGCAAGACTGTTCTCATCTTGTAATGACATTTGCTCACAGTCTATGTTATGGACTTCACTGCAGTATTATTCTTCCAGATGCTGCCAAAGGCTGTTATTCTGGGGGGAAAAAAATCTCGTTTTAAAAACCCAATTCAGAAGGTGTAAACATGAAATTGACAATTAGTCATCATAGTCTTTTGTGAGTTTGGCTTTTCCAGACTCCCTCGTTTTACAGCATGAAACAAGACTTCATTAGAGAGTATGTGGTTACTGTGACTTCTCCTGACACTATTGTTTGCTATTCTCCAGTACTGTTGCAAAATTTTATGGTGAACAAGAACCTCCTGAAAGCATTCATAGCGCCAGAACCAGCCACCACAGTACTGTTGGCTCTGTAAAGCTGGCAGGGACCAAGCTCCATATCTTTATCTTCTGTTTCTTCCCTGATGCAATTACTTTTCCCGAAATTAAGATGACAAAACTTTCAGGGGAAATTTAAGATTTCATTATAAGATTTACACTGCTACTATTCCTGTCATAACGTAGGAAATTACACTCAAGGGAAAAAACTGAGGAAGTGTTTCAGATAAGGTGCCAGATGGGAATGAAATACAAATATTTTGGCTCTGAACCTGTGGTGGAGAGTGTTGACTCTTGATTGTCCCTTGTTTATTGTTGGTACTACTTTTATTATTCACTATGGCATACAAAAAAGCATAGTACAGAGAATGAACTGATTCTTTTTTAAGCCTGTCTGTCTTTTCCTTTTTATCCCTGGTACTTAATGTTTTCAAAACCCTCCTGCTTAAACTTCAGCATCAGCTTTTAAAATTTCAAGTAGATAATTTCTTATGCTGAAGAAGACTGGTTTATGTCTTTGAATATAAGCTACATGGATATATGTCTATACAGAAAATCTAATCAACTTCTCCTTAGGAGGAAGAGAAATAAAAAAATAAAGATTGGAGAGGGAGCAGAAAACCATAGGGAACACAGAGGACAGGCCTTCTTGAGTTAAGCACCCAAAGTATAGAAACCTTTGCAATATACGGTGGTTTGTTGTTCTTTTTTTCTACTCTCCCCCCCCCCCCC
>VWZO01011115.1:214-61718 GCA_013396975.1 Bucco capensis
CTAGGCTCATGCGCCGGCCCTTTGGGGACGTCAGGCAGGTCCGTACCCTGGCTGTACGGACCATGGGTGAGGGAGAGCCCCGGGGCTGGGGTGTCCGGGCCGGTATTACCCGGGGTTCCCTGGCTCTGCTTTCCCCGGGCTGAGGCCGAGGTTGGTCTCGCCCTTGTGCCCCACGTGTCCGACTCTGGCCTCCCACGGCTTTGCGGGGCGGATGCCAGCTCCGCGTCACACGTGGGGTTCATTTATGACCCCTCTCCGTCACTCCTCCCGCCATGGTGGCAGCGCGGTGGGGTGCTGGGCCTCCGCCGGCTCCGCCGATGTCCACTAGCGCCCGTGGGGGTCTCCGGGGATTCCCCTGGGCTGCCAGGCAGGACCCGCCGCTGCAGAGCTGACACAGCGGGCAGTGGCGAGCGAGGCCCCAGTATAACCCTCTTCCAAAAGCGACCACTCCATGAACTGAGCCCTTCGCCCGGGGCATGGGCAGCCGCTGGCCTTGCGTGGATGCACTTCGCGAGTGGCTCCGACTCCCTCGAGGGCCTGGTGCAGCCCACGAGGCACCCACTCCCGAGCGCCCCATGCAGAAGGCGGGCAGCAGGGCTCTGCGGGGGGATGTAGGGTGACCAGCGGAGGGGTTACTCTAGCGCGCTACTGCTCAGCCCCCGGGCGGGGGGCACAAATGGTGGGAGGTCAGGCAGGACCTCACATGGGTGGACCTGACCCTGGAAAGTGCTCCTGTGCCCGTTGATGGCCGAACTGGGCTCCTGCAGCCGTGGCAGAGCAGACCCCAGCTCGATTCCTCCCCGCTATGAGGAAACTGAGGGTCTGCCTTTGAGGGTGCAGGTCTGGCACCCCCGTGGGGTGCCTAGGAACTTGGCTCAGCCCTGCCCACGCAGGGGGAAAGCAGGAATGGGGCTCCGTGTCTGCGGAAACCTGGGCTGGACGTGTCCGTAGCCTCGGCTCCGGGGCTCCCAGGGACGAACGGAGGCCGCCCTCGCCCGGCGCCCCGCCGGCAGCACTCCCGCCGCAGAACCCAGAGCCGTGCTGCCGCCGGACGGGAGAAACCTGAACTGCACCGCCTGCTCCGGCCCGTCCTGTCGCATCTCATTCTGTCCCGTCCCGCTGGGATGCTGGGCCAAGGGGCCGCGGCGGGGCGGCCGGCCGCTGGAGCAGGGACCAGGGGGCCCATCCCCTCCAGCGGGACACGAGGACCCTCGCCTGGTCCCTCTGGGGGTGCCGGCCTGGGAAAACCATGACCTGGCGGCAGCGTCTGGCACGGGGCCACGGGCCGCCACGGGAGCGACGTGCTGCGTGGGTTGTGCTTGGCCAGGCTGCGGCGGGTGGCGGGAGCGGGGGCCCTGCGCCAGCCTTGCCTGCACCGGGGATGTATCCTGCCGGAGGGGACACATGGGCCTGGCAGTGCCCATCACAGGCCATTGCCACTGTGTGGCTAGTGAAGGGTGGCATCAGATGTGGCAGCCGGGGCTTGGGGACCATCCCCTGAGATGCTGAGGGGACTGGGGTAAACTGATTTTGTCTCCATGTCCCAGCAGTGCCCAGCCATGTCGTTTTGCTTTTTGGTCAGGAGCTCTCTCCTCAGTGTGTCTGATCCCGGTTTTGCTATGGAAGCACCTGGGTCATGCCAGGGCAAAGCCATGGAGGGGGCAGGGTGCCACTGAGCTCTGAGGACAGTTCCATCCCGAGAGACAGAGGATGCAGCAGACAGGCCAAGGAGGATTCAGAACTTCTTGCAAGGCACCTCCAGTGGATCTTGGCTTGGGACACTGGCATACAAGGGCCTCCCTGCACCTTGAGGGAGCTGGGGAAGGCAGTGCAATATGTGGCTGCAGACTGGAAGTTGTCTCTGCCTCTCTTGGGGCATATTGCTCTCCTGAGACCCTGCTCAATGATCTATTGAGACCATGCATAATGGAGACCAAATTCCCCTCTATGTGTCAGGGCAGCAGATGATGGGCAGTGGCACTGGGGTAAATGACTACAGCAAGCCTAGCATGGTGCCCCACACCCTGCCATGTCCCGGGGGACCTGCCTACCCATCCTACCCCTCACAGCCCCACTTGGCTGAGCTGCTCTGAGGCTGTGTGTCCCAGCTTGGCGCAGGCAGTGGGCTTGAGGAGCCAGCATGGAGCTGGAGGGTGGCTGCACCCGAGAACCCTGCGCTAATGGATTTGGAGTTTCCAAGGTCAGGCTCCCACTGTGAGCAAGAAAAACATTCCCAGGGAAGGGCCATGGGAAAGGGCCCCCCCTCTGTGGCACTCTCAGACCAAACACTGCCTCACGGTGCAGCCTGCCATCTTGGGCTGCTTGCACGAGGAGGCAGCTGCATCTCCCTAAGGAGAGGTGATGGGCTGCCTTAGCTGCCAAATCTCTTGAAAGGGGTGAGTGGGGCAGTGAGGGTGCCTGGCGGTGTAGGAAGAGGCTGTGGGGGCTCATGTATGGGGTGCAAGAGGTGTTGCAGGGTGCAAGTTGGTGAAGGAGGGGATGGCATACTTGGCAGAGGCAGGGGAGAGGTGTACCAGCTCCGAGCTGATGAGCTTGATGCCCAGTCCGTCCCATCTGTGTGGATGCTTATCTTCACCTCTGCACTTGCAGCCAGCATGGAGCAGCGAGTGTGGCCACCAGAGCCAAGACCTGCAGGACCCACCACACACCCGCAGCCCAAGGTGAGCCTAGGCCTAGCTGTCTGTGTTGGCTGGGACCACACATCCCCATCCTCAGCTCATGAAGCCTCATCCTGAGTGTAGGGACCCTGGTTGAGGCTCACTCCACTGTGCTATGCTTTTTCACAGGAGGGTTCTCTGTGGGGGCTCCTCACCATCCTCTCACTGCTGGCTGGGCTGGCTGCAGGCACCCTGCGAACACCGCACTGCAACGAGACGCTGGATACCACCCTCCCACTGCAGGATATGACCACCACCAGCCCAGCTTCAGAGGGTGGTGTGGAGGTACCGCTTGCTGCTGCCTGGAGCCAGCTGTACGGTGCGTGTTGGGGGAGGACCCCTGTCTGGGCATGGTAGTCCTGAGTGTGGGGCATGGCTGGGTTGGGAGCTGCTGTGAGGAGCCCCAGCCCATGCAGGGCTGCCTCTGCACACCAGGGTCAGGCTGGGGGTGCTGAACACAGGTGGCCCTGTGCTTCCCACTGGGGATGGTGATAGACCCCTGAGGATGAGAAGATGCTCGTCCAAGTTTCCACGAACTCCACTGCCCCATGTGTACCTGGCCAGTGCCGTGGCGGGTGGGCAGGAGTGGTCTGCAGGTCATGGCAGAGGACAGGCAGGCTTGGCAGGCCCGGCAGGCCCCAGCAGAGAGTGCAGTATGGGTTCTGACAGTGTTGTCCCTTCTGTATGCAGGGGACAACATGACGACAGGTGGCCCGGGTGCCGCAGAGCTGGCTGAGGACCTGCTGCTACGTGCTGAGCGCTCACCACCAGGCACTGGCAAAGCCAAGAAGAAGCACAAACCCTCGCGAGGGGTACGTGGGCGTAACTGTCACATTCGCAACCTAATGGTGAAGGTGCGCGACCTGGGCCTGGGCTTCAATTCAGATGAGATCGTGCGCTTCAAGTACTGCAGTGGGTCCTGCCACCGGGCACGCAGCAACTATGACCTGACACTGGGCAGTCTGCTGCGGCAGCAGCTCATTGCCCCAGGGCCACAGGAGCGGGTTCTCAGCCACCCTTGCTGCCGGCCCACCCGCTATGAGGCTGTCTCCTTCATGGACGTGCAGAACACGTGGCAGACAGTGGAGAAGCTTTCAGCGGCAGAGTGCAGCTGCATTGGCTGAGAATGGGGCCGTCGGCTTGGCCCCAGTGCAACACACACCAGCAGACCCCTTGCCACATGCAGTGGCACTGGTGCTCAGAGGAAGGGTCTGGCAGAGGCCAGTGCCTCCGGTTTTATGTGGCCACAAGGGACTGAGATGAGATGGAGCTGTGATGGGTGGTGGGCAGCCAATCTTCCTCCTACTAGGTGCCAAGCAGCTGATGACACTGGCTACACAAGGTCCTGTCCCAGTGCACCATGGCTCAGTCCTGGGAGAGGAGCTGGAGGGGGTATGAAGCATCCCTGTTGCTCACAGTTCTGCCAGCCAGGTGTCTGGCAGTGCCTGGCTTGCCTGTGCCCTGCCTGGACTGGTGCTCCTGCACCCCTGCTTTAGGGGAGCCAGGCTTCAGAGGAGGTTAGAAATGGGGTAAAACCTCCCTGTCCCCTCAGGCACCCATGGGGTGGCTAGAGCTGCCCTGCAGGGAGGGGGCATCCTGAAAGACAGATGTGCAACAGGGCCAAACCACACCAATGTGGGGTGGAGGACCTGCACCTGAGCTAGCGGCAGCCCTCTGTGCTCCGCAGGGCAGTGGGACGTAGGCACCCACTGGGATCCCTGTCCAGCTCCCAGAGGTGTGACAGGGTCCCCTCGCTGCCCCCGCAGTGCTGCCCCCGCAGTGCTGCGGCACTGAACTATTTATTACTCTAAATTATTTATTTATTGTTCTCGAGCGGCAGCTCCTATTTATGACTTTGGGCCCCTGGGGGCTGGGTGTGATTTAACCCCAGCGCTGCTGTGAAGCCCTAGGCAGCGCCTTGGCCCTGGTGCCCTCTGTCCCCAGCCCCATTTTTCTATTATTTGTAAAATTTGAGGGATAAACTCTATTTTTGTACAGTCGCCTTTTCCTGTAGCAATAAAGTGATGGGCTGCGTGTCCAACCCCTGCGTGTCCCCGTGGGAGAGGGAGGGCTGGGACAGGGGTGTCCGGCGTGTTTGACACTCCTGGGCTGGCAGCGATGCTGAGCGGAGCTCTCGTCGGCACTGCCCGCACCGCACGTGGGAAGCGAGGGCGGTGCTCGGTGAGCGGTACTCACTCGGTGACCGGTAGGGGACGCGCGTGGTCCGGAACTACCGTTCCCAGCGTGCGGCGCGGAGGCAGGTCCCCCGGGCTGTCCGCACGCGCCTGCGGAGCAGTGGGGCAGGGTGGTGCCAGAGCGGAGTAGGGCGGTAGTACAGCTCGGGGCGTCCCTCAGGTGCCCTCCGGCCGGACCGAGCAGAACCGAGGCGAGCCGAGCCGAGCTGAGCTGAACCAGTGCCACCGCCCTCGTCGGGGCGGGGAGGCGGGGCCCGCCGCGATGCGGTTGCCCGTGCGCCTCCGCCGTCGCCCGCCCGCCGCCGCCTCCTAAGCGACGCCGCCGCAGCCATGGAGCGGAGGGCGGAGGCGCCGCCGCCGCCACCGCAGGGCCTCGACTTCACCGTGGAGAACGTGGAAAAGGTGAGCGAGCTGCCCCGAGCCCGGCGAGGAGAGGGGACGCGACTGCCGGATGCTTGATGTTGGTGTGGCGTTTGCGGTTCGAGATGTAGTTGGGGGAGCGAGACGCGGCGGTACCGGGCCCGGGCAGGGCGGCGGGACAGCATCCCTGGTTCCCTGCCCGCCCGAGGGTGTCCGTTGGCGGCTCCTGTGCGCCGGGGCAGCCTGGGGAGGGAAAATGATGTGGCAGAAATGGGAGCAGACGGGAGGGATGTTGTCTCCCGACGGGCGTCCTCCGGCTCACCGTGCTGCAGCGGCGGGCAGGGAGAGCCTTTGGATTTAGTCTTGGCTGCTAGACCAGCAGCATCGATGTGAAGCCCGACATTATCAGTGTCTCCAGCAGGCAGGGAAGGGGCTCCCTCCAGGTGCTGGGAATTGCTTTTGGGAAAAGCCTTCAGAGGGCAGATGGCCCAGCGATGCCTTTCTAAATTTGAAATGCAGCCCCCATGCTCCTCTTGTTGCTCGAGGTCCTCCTAAAGCAGCTGCAGTGCAAGAGGAGTGAGGTTGTGATTGCTGAAACCTGGGATCCAGGGACGGTCCATAGCAAACCGAGGCCTCCCAGCATCGTCCTGCTGCTGGGAAGAGCCCCAAGCAGCCCCTGTGTGACCTGAGGTTCATCACAGAAACGGAGCAAGGCACCCTAGCGAGCACTTAGAGAGGCAAAAACCTTCTCTGGGGCCGTCTTGGAGGTGATGGGGGCAGGGCAGTGGAGGATGCATACCTGAAGGGAAAACAGCAGTATCATGCCTCTTCCATTTACCCTGTAGCTAGACATCCACTTGGAGACCAAACAGCCTGTCGATCCATAAGTTGATCCCCAGACAGTGAGTGGGAATCCCAGTGTTCTCGTTTTTCCTCAGTATGAATAGACCAAGTTCCTTGCCAAAGTGATGCCCAGGGGCATGCTGGTGGGAACATGGCTTGTGTTTCGCACCCGTCCTTCCCAAGCAGCTTGCACAGCCTCACAGGAGGTGTTGGGTCAGGGATGTCAGGTTTGTGGGTGGGTGCTGGTTGCCTTTGTGGCAGCAGGTGAGACAGACCGTCTCTGCCAGGGAGAGAGCATGGCCAGGGGGATTAATTGATGTCTGGAAAATGCTACATTAATGCAACATTCTACAGCTTAATCTGCATTTATCCAGAGCTGCTGGATGATTTTGCTTCTGCCTCCTTTCTCTTCGACAGACACAAACCGCTCCTTTGTTTGCACCAACAATGAAGCACACACTTGCCTGGAAAGGGTGGGCAGTGCCAGGGTGAGGGGCACCCGGCACTGGCTGGGCGAGGTGGGGCTGTGCTGATATGATAGGCAGGTCACCCTCACTGCCCTGCTCTGGATTTAGTTTCCTGCCACCTGGGAGGAGGCAAAGATGCTCTCTAGGTTGCTTTGGCTCCCCTCCCCCAACCTGCCCGAATTCTCCCAGTCTCCAGGGGCTTTACCATCTCAGTGATGTCCACTGAAGATGTGGCTGTGGACCGTGGTAGGACTCTGAGCTGCTGGCTGAGGGCAGCAGCATGGTCCCTGTCCAGGGGAAGAAGAGATTTAAGATGGGATCAGAAAAAATGTCAGAGGTTCAGCAGCTCAGTCTGCCTTTTCAAAGGAGGCCTGTTGAGTGTTTCTGGTACAAAGCAAAGGAAAAGTGGGCTTTTCTGAGGGCTGAGCTGGTGGGAGGCAGGTGGGTAGAGCTGCTTATGTCAGAGGTGATGCTGGCAGATGAATGATGCTTCTACTGGCCTGGGCTCTTCTGCCTGATAGGTTTTGTGCATATCTTCGTTAATAACACTGAATACTGATTAAAGTCAGAGTTTCACTTCATTCCGAGTCAGCTAGTGGTAAGTGCTGGGGTTAGGAATAGCATTAGGAGCTGGTTATCCAGTTAAGTCAGAGGATCAAAGCCTCTCCAGATCACCTGCAGTGGAAGTCATCACATGGAGCAGTTGTAGCCAGCGAAGACTTTTGTCAGACTGTACCCACTATCACACCCTTCTAATGCTTTTCTAGGAGAGGATCACGTCCCTGGAAGACCCTTCTCTACCCCAGCTGTTGTTTACTATGTTGTGGGGTGGGCAGATGCTCTCACAGTTTTGCAGGGCTCTAGGTGCCTGTGTAGCCAAAGAGGATCATTGCTGTGTTTATCCAGCATGACCTGTGCTAGAGAAAGCTGGTTAGATCCCTCCAGCTGTGACCAGTGGTTACAGGGAGGCAGGAGGGTGCAGATGCTCTAGGCTGGGTTCACACTGACCTTTCCAGCTGGCAGGTCTGAAAGCCTATGGGCAGCAGGCAGGCAGCTACCCCTGTTTCTGAGGAGGTGTCAGGTTCGGGTGCTGCACTTCAGGAACCACCTTAAAGTTGCTTAATGTATTTTTTCCCCTGTTTTTGCATAGGTAGCTCTCCTGTGACACAGGGAAGGAGTGGGGCCACACTTGGGCTTAAGCAGTGTGGTACAGTTACTGTCAGCGTCCCCCAATCCCAGCTGAGGGCTGCTCGGCTGCTTTTTGTTTTCTTATGAGCCTGACCTAGATGCTGCTCTGGCTTCAGCACAGCTCAAGCAGGCTTGCGTGGCCATGCTGCATGGACCTGCTGGGAGGCTGGCCGGCAGCTCTGGGCTGGCTTTGCTTCCCCTGCACCTGCTGCTGAGCAGGGCTCTGCTGCTGTGGCTGGAGGGGTTGGAGGGAAGGGAAGGCTGGGCAAGCCAAGAGCTTCAGACTGTAAGGATGCTCAGCCTCCCCATACCTAAATGGTGCAATCTGGTTTGTGACCTGAGTGCGGTTTTGCTTGCCCAGGGGCAGTCCTTGGCGTGACTGACAGCCTGGTGATGGGGTGACGCTGCCCTGGGGAGGTGACATTCCTGCTGCAGTATGAACCTTGCTCCAGTGCAGATGGATTGCAGACATTCAGTCCTGCTCATGGTGTTCATCTTGGAGGAGCAGTGCAAAAGCAGAACGTGTGCCTTGCATTTTTGGGCTCCCTCAGGTCAGAGTTGGCAGCACCTACTTCTGTGATGTTGGATAGGAGAAGAGGAGTGCAAAGAACCTCTTTACCTGTTTTCAGGGCAGTTGAATCTACCCCAGCAGTATCCCCCCTCCTTGAAATAAGAAAGAAGGTAGGGCCATTCCTCTGTGAATTTCCCAAGTGCCTGGTCTTGCCCTCCTTTTTTGTCTGATTCCTTCCAGGTCTTTCCTCCCTTGGTCTGCCTCTCATCCTCTGGAGATTTGTAATATTTGCTGATGTCTTTTCCCTAGCACATTAGTGGTCTGGCATCTCTGGGCCTTGCAGATTGCCATGTGCCTCACTGGAGATGCCTGATGAATGCACAGAGTCTCTCTGGCAGGATGGGTAGGCGGGGTGTCATGGAGCTGACATCCGGAGCCTACTGTGGTGGGAGAAGGGTAGCATTGATCACTGCTCCTTGGAGATATGGCAGCTGCTGGGGCTGCGTTTCACCTGGAACGATGAGGAGGAGAAATCCAAGTGCTTCTGTTTTCTTCAGAAAAAGGTTATTGCCTGTCTTCAGAAACCAGATCAAGAGATTTATGGATGTCAGGGTGGGGGAATGGCATCTACTGTCTGGTGCACCACTGGCACTGACCACTTCTTCCTTAGAGGCAGCCTGTGTATGTGAGACATGGCAGCTGTGGCATGGATGGTAAGCTAGGGGTCTTGGGAGGGGACCAAATTCTTGCAAAATTGAGGGAAGTGAGGAGTCGCCTTGTTTAGTGTTCAAGCAGGTCTGTACTGTAGAAGCAGGTTCTGCCCAGAAGCAACCTTGGCTGAAGACCTTGCTCCTTCCTGTGGTGTGGTGGTGATGGGATGAGAGGCCAGCACTTGTCTTTTGCCAGAGCTTGGCTGTGCTCTACAGGGGCCATCACTGGAGCCTCATTTCAGCTCTGACATATTATGGAATGGGAATGGTGGGATTGGTGCCTGCAATCCAGCAGGGATTTCTCTGCTAAAACGGTTCTGAACTTGTTCACTGATCTGACGAGTAGAAACACAAATCTCTGCGCTCCCAGGGTTCCTCTCTGGTGCTGCTCACCTTTTGCTTGTGCAGGCTCCTGGCCATCAGCAGTGAGAGAGCATACATCTCCTACAGCCCCCTGTCCCTGCTGGATTCCATGCTGTTGTCTGCAGAGGGCTGCTGTCAGTGGAGCAGGGAGAGGGATGCCGAGGCTGCCAAGCTGCATTTGAGCTGCAGCCCCTTCCATACAACTGAGCACTCAGTGTGGGCAAGCTGGGCTCAAGGAGGGGCTGCCAAGTGACACCACCTCGATTAGAAGAAGGTGAAAAAAACCCTGTTCTTTGGGACTGCTGACAAACTGTGGGTACCTTGAGCAGGAGCAGCGTGCCTGGCAGCACACACAGAGCTTTGTTTTGCATCCCTTTGCTATCCTTGGTGCTTGGGCACGCTGCTGCCTTCCCCGGGTGCCGGCTGGTTGGCCTTCCTGGCTGCGGCAGGAGGAGGATGGCTGCTGCGGGGCTGAGGGAGGCAGGGGTGATGTTCCCTTCACTTGGCAGAGCCATGGTAATGGCTGTGCTGCTACAGGCCTGGAGCGCTGGCAGTGTGAGTGCGTTCAGCTAGAAAGGACAGCAAGGGGCTACAACAGGAGACATCCTGCAGAGTCCTGCTGGAAGAACACTGGTGGCTTCCAAGGGGCCATGGCCATTGCTGCCTCTAGCATGCCACAACTGTGGGCACGGGGCAGAGGGCAAGAAATATGGTTTGCAGCATGACTTTCCCCTGCCAGGCTGCAGACCTCATGCGTGTACCTACTGGCACCTCCATTGGCTCAAGCAGACTGGCCTCTGGAGGGGACCTATCTCCCCGTGGTAAGGAGGAATGGCAGGCAGCACATCTGCTCTCTGGGGTAGGACCTGTGTGCCTGGGGCTCCTCTTGTTACCCCATGGATGGGATGGACACACCACCTCTGCTGAGGACCCTATGTCAACATATTTAGGTGGTGCAGTCAAGGCTCTGGGCTCCCTGCAGAAGCTCTGAGGGGTGAGGGCTGCAAGGTTCTGGGGTCTTAGCAGCTCCTTTGCCATCGTGATGCCAGAGTGCAATCTGAGATCAGGTGCCTTTGCTTGGCAGTAGCTTTCCTTGGACTGCTTCTCTACCTACTAAAATGATCAGTGTGGGACCTCTGACCTGTGCCTTTTGGACAAGCTGCCCTGTCCCAAGGCAGCTTATTTCTGGCTCTTCTGAAGGGCCGATGCTGCTCCAGTGAATAGAGTCTAACTGAGGCTTTGGCCACAGCTTTTTAGAGCAGGGAATAGCCTTCATAACAACCTTGACTTCTTTTCAACCAAGCAGAGCTGATGTTGGAGAAAGCTCCTTCTGTGGCCAAAGGACATAGCTGACAGCCAGGCTGTTTACCAGCTCTCACATTACAAGTCTAATTGTGGAGGAGGCAGGTCTGGTGTCCACCACCCGTTGAATGGATAAAGCCTCCCTGTTAGATATCACTGCCCAATTTCATGCCTTCTGCTTCTCCCTCCTGGTGCTCATGAGTTCCCCTCATCGTCTTCACTGCTTCCTGATGGGCCTGAGAGTGCTGGTTGGCATGGTGATGTCAAAGTCCAACAGTGTTCAGTGCCTGCTTCTGGGATGAGGATGGTGCCTTTCCTTAATGGGAAGGAGTGTGCTGAGTGTTCAGGTACCCTTTTGCAAGGCATGGTGCTTTCTAGCCTTCTGTGCCTTGCTCTCAGCAGAGGATGTTACCCAGCTGATGTGCATGGTAGGCTAGGGAGAGAGCCTAGTCTTCTCCCAGGGATTTCATATGCTGCTTTGAGCTGGGCTAGGATGATCCCAGTATTAATGCCCATTCTTGGAGGTCCTCTGGAGAGCTCTCTGTTGTGTAGAGCACCAGGTGGGGTGTGCTATTGGCAGCCCCAGGGTACATGCTGCTGTGCCTCTCTACCTGGCATCCTGCATACAGGCAGGAACAGCTGTGCTCCAGCCAGGAGTCACCATGCAGGGTTCTTAGGGAAACAGAGTGGGAAAGCTAGCAGCCATGTTTTTCCAGAATATTTTTCTCACTTCTGACAGCTTGCTGTGTGATTCTTCAGCATCGGCTTTATTTTCATCCTCTGAGTAACTTAGTGTAGTTGGTAGACTTTGTCATCTCACCATTCACCCTCTCTCCCATAGTTGCTGAGCAGCGGAGGCTCTAGCACGTGTCCCTTGGGGACATCCACTGGAAACCTTGTCAAAGGCTCCTTATGGAAGGAACAAAGCTCTGGGGTGATCTCCTGAGAGCTCACTGGTGACAGCAAGCACTGTGCACAGGGCAGAACATGAGGGGTGCACGCGAGGTGCTGGGGTAGTGGTGGTGGAAAGCTGACCCTGCCTGGGGAGAGATCTCATGGCCCAGTTGCTCACTATTCTTCTAATGCAGTGGTAGTGACGGCTCCCCAGCATGAGTGTCAAGGGCAACATCTATGATAGTGCTCCCTCTTTGCTATTGTTGCAATGCAGAAGCCATTTTTTTGGCATAGACAGTGCTGGCGTCTCTGCTGCCAGGGCTGTGTGCAGGATGCTTGCACCTCAGCCTCATGTTGGGCTGTGTCTGGTTGGTTGCTACTCTCCCTTCAGGTGGGTGATCCCATGAAAACACGAGGGTCTGCTTGCGTGGAGATGTTAGCTGGATCAGACCATAGCCAGCAGCACCAGTAGCCCTGGCCAGGAGAAGGATGAGCCTGCAGCTGCTTCCCAGCAGGCAGGCTGTGCACTATAGCCTCTGCTCTGCTGCCCTGCCATATTCCCATCACCCACAGCACTATGTAAGTCTCACCTCATCTCCTTATTGCTCAGGGGGGCTTGGTCTGGTGTGCCCAAAGCATGCACAGTGCCATCCTTTCCTGTGCAGCTCCCTACCATGAGACCATAAAGCAGCAGCCCTGCATCCAGCAGAGGTGAGTGGCTGTAGAGCTTGGGGGTTGGGAAGCTAGTGCTGGAGGCCAGGTCTGTCCTCCACACGTGGCAAGGTCCGTGCTTTGCAAACCCCATAGAGGTTAGGGCTCCTGGGGTGTGTCTACACATTGTACCTTGTATTGTATGACACATTGTGATTTTTTTCCCCCCACAATTTTCTAAGTGTTAGCAGGAAGATTATTGAAAAATAGAAGAAATCAATTAATTGGGGAAATGTGTGAGGGTGTGAACAGAGGGTGGAAGGAGATGAGGAGAGATCCTGGGCTGGCAAGCAGATGGGGAGTACTGCTGCTGGCCTTTACACCTTGTGACTGTGCCCAGTGAGCAGGGAAGGGAAAGAGTAGGCTGTCACTGACTCTGGGTATCTCAAGTGAGATTGCTTTGGGAACGAAAATAAGCAGCAGTCTGTGACAAAAGCAAGTAAAAGGCTGAGCCAGTAATGGAGGAGATAGTTGGGAGCTCCAGCTCAAGCCCTGCTGCAGGATGACTCAGTCTGTAGTAGGAGAGCAGGGGTAGGAGCCAGGTTCCTACCCCCCAGGAGCAGTTGAGCTTTTAGGACATCTGCAGCTACTGCTTGATAGTGAAGTGTTGCTTTGATGGGAGGGGATGACAGCACTTACCTCTGCTCCAGCAGTTAAGTGATGCATTGGGCAAAAGTCCAAGACAACTGGGAACAGGGTACGGTTTCAGCTAGCTGCTGCTAACTCATGGGCTTGCCTTGGCCGCCCTCAGGACAGGTTTCTCTCTCCCCATTTCCTGCTTATCTAGGGTTAACTTTTTTTTGTGTCAGGATACATCTTTTAGTGGGACAGATGCCTGTCCCTCTGCAGCTAATGTTGGCTGGCTCTGTCTCCCTTGATGTACTTCATAACCTCTTTCTTTCTTAAAAAGAGATTATCCTCAGTTCCCCCTGCCACAAAGTCTTGAACAGAGGAATTTCAGCTGATGGTTCAGGCAATGCTGTCTCTGTAAGGTTCCTGCCATTTTGTCCTGCTCTTTGGTCTTGTGCTGGGAAGCAGCGGGAGGCACAAGCACTTGGGAAACTTGTCCTGTGGCTCAGGCTGCCAGCTCTGCATGATTAAAAATAGGGTTTAAATCCTCTCCTGGGTACAAGAGCCACAAGAATTTCATAGAGCTTTTTAGGGGGGAGAAGGATGACATTTGAGACCCAGAGGTAGGATGGGGACACAAAAAATCCTCTGCACCTGCTAGAATCATCCTCTGATTTTCTGGTAGGATGCAATGGGTGCCTGAAATCTGACAAATGACATTTCTTTTCCTTGCTCCTGGTGTGTGCAGTCAGCATTTTGAAATGAAACATGCTGTGCCAGGCAGAAAACCTTGCTGCTAGAAGATGGAGTTTAGGCAGGGGGTAGTTACTCTCCCCCTCTGTGTGTGAGGGCACCACTGGTTACCAGTTGTATCCACTCAGGATAAATAACTAATTGGTGTTGGCCTTAAGGTCTGTAAAATATTCCTCTGCGAATAAAGCCTCTCAGCCTGTGTGAGGCAGTTCGTATGGATCTGCGCTCTGCAAAA
Source organism: Bucco capensis (assembly GCA_013396975.1). Taxonomy (NCBI): domain Eukaryota; kingdom Metazoa; phylum Chordata; class Aves; order Piciformes; family Bucconidae; genus Bucco; species Bucco capensis. The sequence continues at coordinate 13,995 of VWZO01011115.1, forward strand.
CAGTGACTAGATCTCCTAAAGCTGTCAGAACAGGTAAGTGATGTTTCCGTTCTCCATAAGGAGAGATGGAGTGAGCAGCCCTGGACTGTTGTGGGAGGTGGTGGCAGAAGCAGGGTTAGATCCCAGTTCTCTTGGCTCAGCTGTAACTGTGTGGCTTTGGGAATACTTCAAAGGCACTCTCTGGAGGGATTAATCCCTGAGCTTAGTGACTGTGGGTTTTCAGGGCTTTGTACAACCTGACAGGCTGAGATATCTGCAGCAGCTCTTGTGTTCCTTAGGCTCCCAGATGTAGGCTTTAGGCCAGTGCATCCACAGCACCTTTCAAGTGCGGGTGAAAGGCAGAAGTGCTGGTGTGCCATGTCCCTTACAGCCCTTGTGTAGCAGAGAGGTCTTGCACCCATCCCTGTGACTGCATGTCAGCAGGGAAGCAGGCAGGTTTGGCATGAGTGAAGGTGAAGATGGGAAGTGACTAAGGCAAAGAAATTTCTAGAGTGCAGCATGAGAGGAGGAGGGGAAGAATGCTTTGCAGGTCCTTGACCACTGCCAGATCACTCTTACTGTGCTGAGTGTCCAAGGAGGGAGGACAGCTAATGCAGGCTGACATGGAGAGAGGGATGGCTTTGCAGGGCAGTGGCTGGTGGGCAGCCTGAGCACTGGGCTCCATCCCAGAGAGCCTTCCTGGTGAGCCTTCCTCTGGTGGGACCGGCTACGGTGGTGCTCCTCAGCTGCTCTAGGATGCTTCCCTCTCTCTTCCAGGCTCTTCATCAACTTTATTATGACCCAAACATCGAGAACAAGAACTTGGCTCAGAAATGGCTGATGCAGGCACAGGTCTCCCCACAGGCATGGCACTTCAGCTGGCTGCTTCTTCACATGGACAAGGTGCCCGAGATCCAGTACTTCGGTGCCAGTGCTCTCCACATTAAAATCTCTCGTTACTGGAATGACATCCCAGCTGACCAGTATGAGACCCTCAAGTCGCAGCTCTTCACCCACATCACCCGCTTTGCCAGCGGCTCCAAGATCGTGCTGACCCGGCTGTGTGTGGCGCTGGCTTCCCTGGCGCTCAGTATGATGCCAGAGGCTTGGCCCTGCGCTGTGGCAGACATGGTACGCATGTTCCAGGCTGATGACTCCAATGTGGATGGGCAAGCGCGGTGCCTGGCACTGCTGGAGCTGCTGACGGTGCTGCCCGAGGAGTTTCAGACCAGCCGCCTGCCACAGTACCGCAAGGGCCAGGTACGCAGCGTCCTGGCCCAGGAGTGTGGCTCTGTCTTCCCTTTGCTGGAGCAGCTGCTGCAGCAGCAGGACTCCCCTGGTTTCATCAAGCAGAAGGTGTTGAAGTGCTTCTCCAGCTGGGTGCAGCTGGAGATACCACTGATGGACTGTGAGAACCTGATCCAGGCAGCTTTCACTTCTCTGCAGGACCCAGAGCTCTTTGACACAGCAGTGGAGGCTGTTGTCAATGCCATTTCCCAGCCAGATGCTCAGAGGTAAGGGCAGCCTCTCCTGTGTGCTGTGTGCTGGTGTTTCTGGGCATCAGTGGGGGAATAGGGTGGGGAGGAAGAAAATGTGGGTTTTTTTCTGGCTGCCAATGGTCCTGGAGGTGATGATGACAGGGTTTGGAAGTGGGAGATGTTAAAAGCAGCCAGAGGCTATAGGTTTCACATGGTTGGTCCTGAGGCCTTTGCACCGTGTTTGTCTTGTAGGGACCATGTAGGCAGCTACAGCCTGTCTCCACTCTCCTTCTCTGAAGCACATGAGGATGCTTGCTTCTGGTTCCTCATGTCAGATCCTACCCAGCGACAGCTGCCCAGCTCTTGCCAGGGGCAGTTCAGAGACCCTTCTCTGCTTCATGTTGCTGGTCTGGCTAAGGAGCTGCTTTGATGCAGAGATAATAAAACCAGACCTGCCAGTCTCCCTCCTCCTGACTCCCAACAGCTTGTGCCAGCTGAGTACTCGTCCTTTGTTTGTGGCCGTGGCTGCCCCTAGAGCAGCTGGGCTGGGGCAGGTCTTGCGAGGGCTGTGCTGTGGGGCTCCGAGCACGGCTGCTTGTCCCCGTTGTCTGAGCTACTGACAGCTCCAGCAACTGATGCTCACAGAAAGGAAAAGTACATCTCCTTTGGTTTCCGTGGCCACATCTCCTCCTGGCTGCTTAGCAACCTTACACTGAAGAGGAGGGCTCCCTTGAAGGCTGTGCTGAGCTGCTGCTGCTGTGCATCCCTGTGCATCACTGCGCATTGCGCAGGCTCCGAACCTCTGCAGTGGCGCAGATGCTGCTGCAGTTGTGAGCTGTGGCCCTCCCCTTGGCTTGAGGGCAAAGGCAATGGGTGTGGGCCCCAGCTTGAGGGCAGCCTGGGGCTGTCCTCTTCAGTGACGAGGGGGTTACATCTGGAGACTGCAAGTCCTAATGTGCAAAGGGACCCATCAGGATTTTTATGCATTGCTTGGTGCAAGGAGGGGTTGCCTCATTTGCTAGCATTCAGAAGATGACCAGCAAAGGCTGTGAGCCAGCCCAAACCCTTGTAGCGGAAAATGAGAAGGTGAGAGAAGGTGACTTGCCATTCTGAAATGCTGGGAATCTCTCTCTTCCTCCTTTCCATTTCCTTTGAGTCTCACAAGTCCCTTGCCTATGACTGCCCACCTGTGTGCAGGAGCCTGGCCCTGCAGTGCTTTTCCTCAGTTGCATTAAAAGCTTGAACTTTCTGTTGAGCTTTCAAAGTGAATTTCGATGAGGAGCATGGCTGACAGTGGAGTTTCCTTTCTGGTCCCGTGCTGACCCTACCATGCAGTTTCTGCCCATTTGGTCCCGCCACACTGGCTGCTCCTTTAAAATATTACCAGCACTTGCTCTCCATGCTCCGTGGAGGCGTCATCAGCCATGGCAGAGAACCCTCCTATACTTAGGCATGTGAGTAGTGGCCAGGACAGCGCAGACAGCTGGCCTGACCAGGCTGCCCAGTGTGTGACCCTGGTGCAGCCCCTGCTCCTGGGTTGTGGGGACAGCAGTAGCATTGTCACAGGGATGGCCTGCCAGGCAGCATGTGGTGTCTGCTGCTCCAGGGAGGAGCAGGACTGTTCTTGGTGCCAAGGTCTGAGATGGCTTCAGGAGGGGTAGCTCACAGAGCCACTGCTTCCTGGCCTCAGTAGGCTCTCTCTTCCCCTTTGTTCCTTGTGTCTTCCATCCCGTGTCCCTCCTCCCACTTCCCCTGGTGCCTGCTGTCCCGCCCCTCCAGCGTTCTTGCTCAGCTGCTGTGGATCCAGCTCTTCTCTGAGCCCCTAGGGAGTCTGCTGACCTTTCTGTCTCTTATCTCTGCAGTCTGGGAGATCCCTGCTGCTTTTCAGCCACTGTCTTCCTCAGTAGGCTCTTGCCTTTGTCTCTGCAGGGGCTTGATTCCCTGCTATCCTTGGCCACAATCTCAGAGCTCTTTGGCACTGGGCTGCTGACACAGTCCTCTCTAGAGCTTTGTAGGGAATCACTTTCTGAGAGGGTTGATCTTGAGGCTCAGTGCTTTCCCATGGATTCCCTGGGCGTTATAGACCCTGTGTCTTTCCAACTCACTCTCTCCCAGCTGGCTTCATTGACACTGCTGCAGAGGCAATCATACAGGTGTGCATCTACCATCAGCAGAAGGCTCAGTAGCTCATGAGCTTAGCTTCTGCCACTGAGGGTTAGGTAGCCTGTGGGTCTTTTTCCCAGGGAAGCACCACATTGCAAGGCATCCCTCACACTGCAGCTCCTCACCTCTGGATTAGCCTGCTGCCACCTGTGTCCAGATGGAGAAGGGCAGGTGGGAGCTCAAGAATCACTTGCCATGGTGCTGCCTCACTCTTGGGTAAGTCGCTTGTGCTGGTGGTTTTCACTTCCCTGCCTGTGAGCAGCAGTGGGTATCTTTCCTGCCTCTGAGGTGTTACTAGAGGTGATGCAGCAGAGATTTGTAGGTGCAAGGTGTTTGATTTCTTTACCTGCCAGGTGGATGGGAGCTCTTTGCACCCAGGGGAGGGGAGGGATGTCTTGGGCATTACTGGAGCCTGGACACCACTCCTTTGTTAGGATACAGTATTCCTGAGAAGAAACTTCAGAGGTTTGGTCAGGAGCTGGCAACTGGAGCTCCTCTGAGCACACCTCTGCTGTTGAGGGTGGTGGGAAGCTCCTGAGTTTCAGGAGGGCAGAAACAGAGATTGTTTGCAGAGAAGGTTTGAGCTGGATTTTCCGTCTCGTTTGAGGATTATCCCCCAGCTAAGCGGGTCAGAGAGCTTGGCAGCGTGTGCTGCAGGGGGAGAGCTGGCATGTGGTACTTGGCCACACTCCTGCAGCCCAACGGGTAGTGTCAGAGCAGGGAGAGGGACCTCCACGTGCTGTGTGCCTGTGGTTACAGAGTGTGCGCATTGGACACTAGGCTGCCTCTCTGAAAGCAGCAGGTTGTTGCTACAGTGGTGGATCTGGCAGGATTGCAGGTGTCTGGGTGGGACTGCTTGGTGTCCAGCTCATCCCTTCCTAATCTTGGCAGCTGGTGCTGAATCCTTGAAGAGGAATTTCACTGGAAGAGTTTTCCAAGAGGTTCATTAGAAACAGGCTTTTAATAATGTTGGGGTTTTCTCATCAGGACGTGGCTCAGACTTTGGATTGGGAAGGGTGAGATTGTTCCATATGAGCTCCCCATGTCTCACCTCTGCATGGTGTGGGTTGGGGAGGCTTGTGGGAAGAGCAGAAGGAGCTGATGGTCCTGTGGAGGGAGCTGCAGATACTACAGTTCACTGGACTTTGAGAAGGGACCAGACATGGAAGCAAAATTTGCACAGCTTCCAAATACCAGAATAGCAAACTTAGCTCAGGAAGGCTAAGACAAATCACTGGAAGCAAATACATGGGAAAGTGTCACTGTGTTCATACATGCTTCCACAGACTTTCCCAGTTTTTGGCTACTGGAAACAGGCTACTCAGCTGGGGAGCCAGGGTCTTGCCTGGGCCAGGATGGTCTTGTCCACTCCTGCCTGGAGCTGGGGTGCCAGGGATTGCAAATGGTGGCTAGCAGCAGGATGAGAGGTGTGGTATCTGCTTCCTGGGTCAAGCTCTACACCCGGTCAGGGCCACGGCACCAACTGGTCACTTGAGGCTGGGAAGCAGCATCAACCAGGTGGGTTGGCATGGGGCTCTGTGCTTCTGGAAGTGGAGGAGAGGAGCCCAGCTCTGGATGGCTTGGGCATGGCTCTTGGACAGCTGGTTAAAATAACTCACTTGGAGCAGGAGCTTCCCTACCCACTGGGGACCGTTGTGTCCAAGTTGCCCTTACATCTGCTTAGGCAGTGAGCAAAACAAGGTGGTGCTCAAGAGATGTGGTTTACCCAACCTTTTCTAGATGTTTTTACTAACATGGGATGAGTTGGAGCACAGAAGCAAATCCAGGTGGTTCTTTCTGTTGGCTATGCAGGAAGTCTGGAGGACCAGCTCAGGTCCAGGTGTCTGCACTGTGAGTAGGTAACCAGCAGAAGCAGCATCCTCGTTGTAAACTCAAAAGTTGTAAAACCATCTCTAGGGTAATGTGAGCCCAGCGATGCAGGAGAAGGGTGGCTTTTCCCTACACTGGAACAGCGGAAGGTCCCTTGTGGCCTTTTGTCTGGATGCTGCCCTGGCTTCATTGAGCTGACCCTAACTGCAACATTGGTTCCTGGGGAGAGAAGCTGATGAATTTCCAAATTCTCCATTATCGCATCATTCCCACAGTGCCACATGCATCACTCGCGGGCCACCAGAGGCTTGAAAATGGTTTACACAGAGTTGCTGTGTGATTTCCTCAGGGGTGAAAGGAGTGAACCCTGGCAGCACACAGAGGGGTGGCTGAGGCAGCCATTGGGACTGGAGACACCTCGTCCCCTCTGTCTTCTCCTGCTGGCCTGGACCTAGAAGCTGCCACTACCAGCATGGCTCTCTCCCTGTACAAGTGGCACCGATGGCTTTGTTCTCCTAAATCAGCCCCAGCAAAAGCTGCCTGTGCCTCCCTCTCCAAGAGTGCTTGGCTCCACACCTGCGTGCAGTGAGGCAGGCGAGAAGCACACGGAATAGCTTTCAGCTCCAGATAACACGCCTGGGCGGGCAGGGAAATGGCAGGCTGCTCATCAGCCTCCAGCACAGCCTCTCTCCGGGGGCCCTGGGCTGCTTTTCACCTTGACTGCCTCCTTCTCGTTGCCTTGGATACCATCACTTACAGGCAGCGTGGAGGGGAGGCTGATGTGCTTGATGTGCTGTGGGAGAGCTGGGCTGCACTAGGCTGCAGCAGCCCCGGAGGGTTTTGAGGGCCAAGAGGATGTGCCATGGGGCCAGCATTCTCCCTGGTTGGGAGTCCTTGAGGGTGGTCTACTCATTCCAGACAAAATACAATCTAGATGTTGGACTAGATGACCTTCAAAGTTCCCTTCCAACCCCAAAACATTCTGTGATTCTATGATTTTATGTGCCTGTGCTGTGACTTCTCACCAGCAGCTCTGGCTGCCTCCATGCAGAGCTGAGAAGTGAAAGCTATAAGAATGGCGAAAAGAGCCTGCAGGTCTGCCCTCCCTGCCATTCTCCTGCTCCCCATCCCTGCTGACATTGCTGTGCACAGGCACAGCTTACCTGTCATGGCAATAACAAGTTAGTGCTGGCTGGGAGGTGCTGGCAGCCCTACCAGCACGTTGGGGTGGGCAGAGGGAGATGTTGACATGGTAGTGCAGTGGGGGATTTGGACAGAGCTGTTGGCCACTGGCTCAGCCCATCTCTTCACTTGCAGATGCTCTGCTGTGAGAGTGATTGATTGAGTCTTCAGCTTTTGTCCTGCTGCCCTAGGCTGGGAGGAGAGTCCCTGTAAGTGATACAGGCTCCTGGATGTGTCCCCTTGCGCAAAGCAGCCTTCTGGTAGGGAACGCAGGGCGGGAACCCTGGGAAAGTGTCAGGAGGGATGGATGCCATGGCAGCTGGTACTGGTGAGGCCATGCCCGGGGTCATGCCTGGCACTGATACAGGCTGTGCTTGCAGGTATGTGAACACCCTCCTGAAGCTTATTCCTCCTGTGTTGGGGCTCCAAGAACAGCTGCGCCAGGCGGTCCAAAGTGGGGACATGGAGACATCGCATGGTATCTGCCGCATTGCTGTGGCCTTGGGGGAGAACCACTCCCGGTGAGTGCTGGGGACCATCCCCAGGAGAGGGAGTGAGCTTGGAGCACCCCACTGCTGCTTTGTCCATGGGCTGTCCTGCACCCAGTGATGTGTCAGGGGAGAGGAGAGGGGTGATGGTGACGCTCTAACAGTGCTCTCTGCTCCCCAGGGCTCTCCTGGATCAGGTGGAGCACTGGCAGAGCTTCCTGGCTCTGGTCAACATGATCATGTTCTGCACTGGCATCCCTGGGCACTACCCCGTCAATGAAACCACCAGCTCCTTGACCCTCACCTTCTGGTACACACTGCAGGTCAGTGGCCATTGTGGAGCAGCCTGCCTAGATCCTCTGCTCCAGGCAGAGATGGAAGCACCAGAACACAGGGACTGTGCTGTGCTTTGTCCCCAGAGATTTCCAATGCCCCTGCCCTTCGCTATGCAGATGCAGCCGCCACAGGCACATACCTCAGAAGTACTGGCCCCGTGGCTTACTTTTTCCACCCTAGGAAGTCTGAGCCAACCTTTAAAGCCTCGTTAACATAACTAATTAAAACTTAATGCTACTTTTTTCTTTTTTCAGCAGCAGACCTGGTTGTTTAGCTTCTTGCTGTGTGGCTGCACCAGCTATAGGCAGGGAGGAGAGTGTGTGCTGGCTCGCTGTGGGCTAGGCCTTGCTGCTGGGCTGCCATTCCTGGTCTGTTGGAGGAGGAAAGAGAGGGCTGGGGGGTTCTAGTGGCTGGCCAGCATGGGGTCCCTCTCCTAGGGCCTTTGTTCCCTGTGCCAGCAGAGCAGCTCTGCCATGTTGTGCTCTATTTTTAGCCCCTGTTTCTGCCCCCACCTCCACTCCTCTGCAATCTGATGCAGTGTGGCTGAGTGTGGGCAAGGAGGGGGGGTGATGTCAGCACCTTGTCAGCAGCTCCTCTGCTGCATGGGGCCAGGCCAAGGCTCCTACCTCCTCTCACTGATGCTTCTCCAGATGGATCTGAGGATACAGGTGCAGGCAGGAGAACACTGTGATCCCCAGGCACCTGTCCCAGCCTGTCTTGCAGGGGTCAGAGGCATGTGTGCTCCTGATCCTGGTGTGGTCAGCAGGGCAGTGCCACACTGCTGTAACCATGCTGTGCTCAAACACACAATGGTCTGCTCAGCTGCTGGAGCTTCTGGCATCTTGCCTCCGGATAATGCTACCAGGTCAGAAGGGCTTAGCATCAGATGAACCTTGGGGAGCTGAAACTGCAACCTCCAAGGCCTGATAGGTCCCACCAGCCCTAGGAGATGCCCCTGAGTCCCTCACGCATCAGGCACGCTAACTCCATTTTCTTTCCCCTGCAACACCTGATGTATTCCTCCTCCCACTGCCAGGATGACATCCTCTCCTTTGAGCCAGACAAGCAGGCAGTGTACCAGCAGGTGTATAGGCCTGTCTACTTCCAGCTGGTGGATGTGTTACTGCACAAAGCCCAGTTCCCTTCTGATGAGGAGTATGGCTTCTGGTCTTCGGACGAGAAGGAGCAGTTTCGGATATACAGGTACAGCTGGGGCATGCCTTTCCCTGGGAAGCAGGAGTGGAACAAATTGCTGCCTGCCTGGATGTGATTTTAGGCCTAGAGGTGGGTTTGCTTGTCAGGCAGGCAAGGACACAGGCAGTGTCTTGCTGCCCTGGATCCTGAGCACTGTGGGGATGCCTAAGGAGGAACATGGAGGATACTCTTTCCACTGAGAGCTGCTTTGGCTGTGGTGGTGATATGGAAATGAGCTGGTTTTTTGGGGTGGCACCAGTTGCCCTGCCTAGGAACTCCTGGGAGCACTTTGCATTGGGCTGGGGCAGGGTCTTTGTGCAGGCAGTGCCTGTACCCTGCCTGGCAGTGAGAGGGGAAGCAATGTGTCCATGCTTGGAGCTCTCTGCGGGGGATAGGGAGAGCATCTGGAGACCCCTTCATGTTCTCTGCAGGGTGGACATCTCTGACACGCTAATGTATGTGTACGAGATGCTGGGTGCTGAGCTCCTGAGCAGCCTCTATGACAAACTGGGACGTCTCCTGACCAACACAGAGCAGCCATCCACGTGGCAGGTGAGTGAGGGGACTTGGACACTGGGCTGATGGCTACCAGGCCTTCAGGACCCTCTTTGCCATAGGACATTGAGAGATAAGGGACATGATAGAGGCTAGGAGCATGACCACCTTGCCAGCACACGTGTATGCTCTTGGGTCCGCTGGGGAGAGGAACAGATTTACTTTCTCTCTGTTGTTAGTGCTGCCTGGAGACCAACCTTCTCTGCCACTGGGAGGGCAGCTGAGCTAGTGCCTGGAGCTAGGACTGGGGCAGGCATCCGGGGCCCATGTGTGGCTCTGATGGTGTCTCTCTCACCCTGGTAGCACACAGAGGCCTTGCTTTACGGCTTCCAGTCCATTGCTGAGACCATCGATGTCAACTACTCCGATGTAGTGCCAGGGCTGATCGGCCTCATTCCCCGGATCAGCATCAGCAATGTGCAGCTTGCTGACACCGTCATGTTCACTATTGGTGAGGCCTTTGCTCGCGTGGTGGGATGGGCTGGGGAGGGGGAACCCCTCTGAGACCACTGCTGCCCAGCAATAACAGTGGTGAAAAGCAAAGGTGATCATCCTGGGATATGGGGAGCAAAAGCCTGCGATGGAGTCGTGTGGTCTGATCCTCTCTGTGCGCACAGGGGCCCTGTCAGAGTGGCTGGCTGATCACCCCGTCATGATTAACAATGTGTTGCCGCTGGTGCTCCAAGCCTTAGGCAATCCTGAGCTCTCCATCTCCAGTGTCTCCACCCTGAAGAAGATCTGCCGGGAGTGCAAGTATGACCTGCCACCCTACGCTGCCAACATTGTCGCCGTGTCGCAGGTAGGAGTGGGATGCAGATGGGTGTGTGGTTGGTGGTGACCTGGAATGTGCTCTGTGCACACACTCTTTCCTCTGTGGGGATCAGGAGAGGGGGATGCAAAGCAGCAGCTCAGGGCATCTTGCTTGGTGTGAGGGACTTGTCTGTCCTGTTCCTAGGCCAGTAGACCCAGGTGGCAGGCCCTGTGCCCTGCTGTGAGTCAGAAATGGCAGGCAGTGACAGACATGACTGCCAAGGGGTCTACTGGGATTGCATTTGGGCATCTGTCTTTTCCCTAGGGTTTTGTTTGCCTTGTTGGGAGCAGCATCCTGCCAGCCCTGCACCTGCCAGGCAGCTGGTGCTGCTGCTGAGTATCTTGGGGGGCATCCTGGTGTTCAAGCCTTTCTATGGAGATTTGAGCTGGTACCTGCAGTGACAGGGCAGCTTGTCCTTGGCTTTCAAGATTGGAGGCAGATGGGCCTCAGAGTCCCAAGGCTCTAGGAGGAGAGCTGGGCTGGGGCAAGCTGCCAGAGTGTGCATGGGAGCTTGGAGGGAATTCTGCTTTTAGAGCCTGGGGAATGCTGTCACTAAAGTAAGGAAGCCCTGGCTGAGGTTGGCTTCTCAACCCATCCTGTTGTAGAGCGCATCCAAGCCAGGGGCTCCCCTTGCTGGGTGGCTGAGGGGGCTGGCTTAGGAAAGAGCTTACCAGGGCACAAGTATTTTACTCCTTGCTTGTGATGAGTTGTGGGAAGTGCATGCCACTTGTCTGTGCCTGCACTGGTGTTGGTTGTCTTGACCTCCTATGCCAGTCTGGCCTCCTGAAATGGAAGAGGCTTTCTGCATCGCTCACCCTCTTCTTTTTCTCTCCATTTCCCTTTGGCAGGAGGTGTTGATGAAACAGATTCACAAGGTAAGAGGGGCTGGCTCACATTTCTGGCTGGTTCTGCTTGCCCTCCTGTGCTCCTTAGTTGCCCTCAGCTGAAGACACGAGTGCCACTGTGGGTTGGGCTGTCCCCAGAGGAGAGCTCAGCACTGCAGACATCATGTGTAGGGCTGGCTGCCTGGCTCCCAGCACACATAGGTTGGGGTGATGCTGCGGGGTATGTCCCCATAGAAAGGGAAGACTTCAAGAAGGCTTAACTTGAGCAGCTCCCAGTCTCTGCAAGCCTAAGGATGCTGAGACAGCAGGCATGACTTCAAGAGAAAGAGGGAAGATAAGTGTGGGGACAGAGCCTTGGCTGTGGCTGTGACCAGGATGGGGTGGGACTGTGCTATTGTTGATGTGCTAAAGTAGGATGAGTGGTGCCAGCATGGAGATCCCTGTACACAAACTGGTCTTTGGCAAGTTGCTGAGAAGAAGCCGGGTGTACTGGTGCCAGAGTGCTTGTTCCATGGGTTCTGCCATGTTGGTAGAGAAGCTGCTCCCCTCTCCTGCAGTGAGATGCACCTGGAGTGACCCACACAGAGCAGCTCAGGAGCTGCAGCACTGAGGTTCTGTCTTCGCTGGCTGGGCCCCTGGCAGCTGTTTTCGCTAGCATGTATGTGATAGGGCTGCAGACTGGTCAGTGACCTCCCCCTTTTGTGTCTTTCTGTCTTAGACAAGCCAATGCATGTGGCTAATGCAGGCTCTTGGTTTCCTGCTCTCTGCACTGCAAGTGGAGGAGATCCTGAAGAACCTGCACTCGCTGATCACCCCCTACATCCAGCAGCTAGAAAAGCTGGCTGATGAAACAGTGAGTATCTGCATGTGTGCTACTTCCATCCAGAAGGGGCTTTTCCACTGGCTGTAGCCCTGGGTTTGATGTTTTGAAGCCATGCTCTTGAATGTATGCTGAAGAGAGCGCAGTGCAGGGAACTCCTCTCTGGCACTTTGCCTCTGCAATCCTGATACCTCAGGATCCCAAAAGCACACCTGTGATTGAGCAGTGCAGTCTGTGTGACACTTCAGCTTTGTTTTCCCTGGCAGCCCAATCCCTCCAACAAGCTGGCCATCATCCACATCCTGGGCCTGCTTTCCAACCTCTTCACCACCCTAGACATCAGCCACCACGATGATGACCATGAAAACGCTGAGGTCAAGAAACTGCCAGTGCAGCAAGGACCCAATCCAGTGAGTAGAGCAGTAACTTTATGCTCTTTGCCACAGTCTGGCCAAAGACTTGCTGTCCATTGCTGATGCCAGGACAGGAGAGCTAATGGGGAATGCAGTGCGTACCATGAAGAGGGTAGTGCTGGTGCATTCCGTCAAAAACAACTCCTTCAGCTCATCCCACTGCTCCTGAGGTGGGCAGAGGTAACCTGGGTGCTGCTCTGAAGAACATCCCAGGTGCTGCCTGCCAGCTCTGAGCTGTGCTAGGCTGCTTCACCAGAGAAGAATGCTTCCTGGTGTTGGAGAGGCGAGGGAGCAGTGGTGGCTGAGGATTTGAGTCCAGACCATGCTTAGTCTTTAATCTTCCCTCTCTGGTGCCATGGGGGCGAATTCTTTTCAGTGCTTCTTGTTCCTTACAGGTGGTGGTAGTTCTGCAGCAAGTCTTCCAGCTCATACAGAAGGTTCTGAGCAAATGGATGAATGATGCCCAGGTGGTGGAGGTAACCAGGCTCCTCCTGTGTCCTGCTTGTAGCTCTGTCTGTCCTTGCTGACCTGAACTGGGGACAGCAAAAAACAGACTCTGGGTGATGCCCTGTTAGAGGGTTGTCTTTCTGGATTGTCTGGAACAGTGCTGCTTGCTGTCACCAGCAATGTACAGCCGTTCTTGTCTGTCTTGTGCCACCTTCAGTTCTACTTCTCTCCAGTTTATAGAGGCACTGCTGTGATCGGGGAGATAGGAAATGAAGGTCTACTGAACCTATATTCCCTAAGAGGTCTGCTCTGACCTGGACCTGTGTCATCTGACTTTTCTCCAGTTCTCTCAGTCCAGTAATGCCCATTGGCAGTGTCCCACCAGCCACTTCCACCTGGCCCTTGGGGAGACTACAGTGGGAAGAGTATTTCCTGGTCTCTGGGAGCATCCTGTGCTGCAGGACAGGGCACCAATACCAGAGCAAGTCTGAGCCCTCTGCCTGGCTGGTCCCCATCCCCACTGCCCTTCCCTGGGACCTATCCATCAAGCACTGCCACCCCAGAGAGATCTCCTGATGTCTATTGCTCACACAGTCCTTCTTCTGCAGTCTATCTGTGCCATCTTTGAGAAGTCTGTGAAGACCCTCCTGGATGATTTTGCCCCTATGGTGCCTCAGCTGTGTGAGATGCTGGGGCAGATGTACAGCACCATCCCCCAGGCTTCTGCCATCGATCTCACCCGACAGGTACAGAGCTGTGCTGGGAGCTGGGGCTGCTGCTCCCTAGGAAGGCCAGCAGCACACAGGATCAGCAGCAGCTTCAGTCCTTTCCTCTCTCTCTCTCTCTCTCTCTCTCTCTCTCTCTTGCAGCTGGTTCACATCTTTGCCCATGAGCCTGCCCACTTCCCTCCCATCAAGGCCCTCTTCTTGCTTGTTACCTCAGTCACGCTGACCCTCTTCCAGCAAGGTATGTGGGATTAACCCTTCTTCACGCTGGGGCTGTTGTCAGGCTGTTGCATGCATGGAGTCTGGAGGCGTCTTACCAGCAATGGCTGTTTTCACTCCTAGCTAAGCTAGTGGGGCCATCTCTGTTTCTTGGAATCATCCTAACCTCTGGAAGGTGGGTACCTTCCCTGCAGGGCAGCAGAAGCAGGAAACCCCAGAGCAAGCCTCTGTACTGCTATGACAGCCCCATTTCTGCAGCAGGGCTGGGCCAAGCGTGCTGCAAGGGTCAAGCTGGGGCTCCAGTCCTGCTTGGCAGGGATGCTGTGGTCCCTGGGAGATCCCAGGGTTCCTCCAGGGGCCAGTGCTGCTTGTAGTGGTCAGGAATCAAGCCCCCGCACAAGCAGGAGGATGTGTGTGTGAACATCTGGGAAGCAACATATTCAGAGTCACTGCTGGCCAGTGAGTCACTGCTGTGATGCTGAGGATGCTGGCATCCTCCTGTTAGGGTAGGGGCCCCTCTTCGGCTCACTGCCCGCCCTGCAAAAAGTGAATGGGGTTAGGACAGGCCCCTCTGCAGCATGGTTCCCCTCAGCCTCTTGGTAACTTGCCCTGTGACAGGGACAAATGTATGTTGGAGATGCTGGTTCTGGACCTTCACCACCTCCATAGTCAGCCCAAAGGTGTCTTGTTTGCTCACAACCAGGTGCTGGGTAGGGTGGTGCTGTCCCCCAGTACAAGGCTCAGAGCTCTGTGGAGAGGTGGGGAAGATGTGAGGACCCCTGCTTCATCGTCACACCATGATCTGAGCAAATGCTGCTGTGCTGAGGTGCCACTGGAGTCAGGGGGGAGTGAGCTGGAGATCAGGTCCCTGCTTCTGCCAGTGGCATGTGGATGTGTCTATGCTGAAACCCTTTTGACTTGGCACCTAGGGAGGTGGTGATGCTTCCAGGTAGCAGCAGGCATGTCTCCAGGAGGAAAGGTGAGGGGACAGAGCCTGAGCTGTGCCAACATTTGGACAGGAGCTTTGCTCAGGCAGATGGCTGTCCAGCTTGCTGTGTACCCAGGACTGTGTGCTCCCACCCACCCTATGGGTTCCCTTCGGTGGGCAGCCAGCCCTGAGCAGGGCAAGCCCTTTCTGCTGAGCCCACAGGTGGTAGGAGAGGGGGAGATGCCTGACCAAGATGTGTCTGTACACAATCAGGTGCCAAGGTAGGGTGAGTGATGCTGACACAGAAATCTATGGGCATTGAGCTGCTCTCTGTCAGGATGCTGGAGGAGACCTCCAGGAAGGTCTTCAACTCAGGGTCTCAGAAATCATCTTGACACAGGGTGGGAGGGCAACTGTACCAGGGATTCCTGAGCAGCTGATGCTGGTGACAAGCATGTGCACACCTCAGCCCAGCCAGGCCTGTCAAGCATTTGCTGAGGTGTTGTCGTTCACTTGCAGTTATCTTACAGGACCAAATGGTGCTCTGAGGACACCTGCTCAGTCCCCACAGTGCAAAAGCTCTAATTCTCCTTGTGGAGATGGTGCCCAGCTAGCCCCTGCTCCTCCTCTTCCTCCCCAAGGACACGAAGATCTCATTGGCTCTGTAGCACCCAGGTGCTGGCTGGAGACCCTGGGGCTTCAGACCCTTTCTTTTGCAGTTTCTTTCTGTTCTTGGGTTCTCCCAAGTTTCATGATTTTTTGTATGTTTTGTTTCTTTAACTTGCTTCAAGCTGCTCATGTTGCCCATCCCCTTCCCCACACACCCCTTCTCCCTTACACTCCTGTTTTCACTTGTAAATTCTTTCTGTATCACATAACTATATGATGTTGAGTTGCTGTTTGTATGATTTTTCTCTTAAGTTACATCTTTATTATATTTTAGGGCCCAGGGATCATCCTGATATTGTTGATTCATTTATGCAACTCCTGGCACAGGTGTGTTTTAGTTTCTTATTCATTCACTTTCTGTTCTCTCTCTTTCTCTTTTTAATTCAATTTAAACCTATTTTTAGCTTTCTGTTGACAACGTTTTTTTCCTTTTAGTTGAATATCGAGTTTCTCCATCTGTTTCCGTGGAAGTTGAAAACAAAACATTCTCCTTTAGTTCTGGGTTTGCACCATCCCCAGGGCAGTGCCTTCCTCTGCAGGGCAGCATCCAGCTGCCAGCCCCTTGCCTTGACAAAGCTGGTGTGGGGTGCTTGTGGCTGTTGCTGCAGTCACCCTCAGGTGACAGATAAATTAGAGCACTAAGTGGATGTTTTCTGACCCGTTTACCTGCTCTGTGATGGGTCTTCTGGAGCAGGCATGGACTGAGCTGGCTGCCTTGCCCTTGGGCTGGTGGAAGGCCCAGCCCACGGTAGCAAGCTGCTGCCGGGGTTTGGCTCTGAGCAACATGCTTGTGGTGAAATCTGGACCTGCCAGGGTGCCACGCTGCCTCCCACCCCAGCATGAGGTGCCTCTTGGGGTGGTGGGCTTGGTGGCACACAGGGACAGTTTGCGTTGGTGTGGCAGGGGCCATGGGCTAGCTCATGGGGTTGTCACTGCTGGCGGTGGACAAGCAGGACTTGTACTATGCTCTATGTGTATATACACCTCTTGGGTGCAGCGGGAGCCTGGCAAGCTTCTCAGTCTGCTGTGGCCCTTGAGGGAGAAGCCCTGACATCTGTGTTGTATTTAGTGCCCCTGTGGGAAATACATTCCCTAGTACCTAGCCAGAGGGTGGGTTGGTGGCAAGGAAAGGCTGGCAAAGTTAACTTTCTGCTTCATTTCTGTAATCACAAGACCTCTGATCATGCTAGCTGGCCTGGTGGCTGTGCAGGGACACCCTCCTCAGGCAGCTGCCAGAGCTGTGGCTGTCCTGCCCTTGCCAGCAGCTCAGGAAGGTGCCTGGCATGTCAGGATGCTAAGCTATCAGCCCCCTCCAATGGCAGCGTGGCCCTCACATGGGTCTTATGAGATGGAGCAGGTGAGGGGGCTGCACCTCACCCCTCAGACAGGGTCCGATCCTCGCAGGTCTCACCTTGATGCCCAGATCCTGCTGAAAGCCATTGCATCTCACCAGCTATATTGCAGTGTTTTCTTCTCTGCTTTTCCTCTTGTAAGGCTTAATGTTATCAAGGTTGTCAGAAAGTGTTCGTGGCTTTTGCCAATGACTATTTTAGAAGTAGTGACTTTTTGAAAAGGGTTTTGAATGTGATGGGAGCATTGGTGAATGGAGTCTGTGCGTCAAGTTCATGGGGATGTCTATCCTGGCCACTCAGCACTGGCAGGACCTCTGCCTAAGCACTGTGCCCAGTTTGGTGCACAACATTTCTGTAGATACAGACTAAAGAAGGCAGAGAAAAGCACCTGGGAAGATGACCACCTTGTACACATGGTGGGGAGGAAAGGCTCATGTGAGCCTGAGGAGCTGCATGAGTCTTGGTGTGTGTAAAATGTCATAGGTAAAAACAAAGTCATAGGGGGAAATCGTGGAAAAGGATCCAAGTTAGGCAGTAGATTTTTCTAACCATGTGCGGGAGCCCTGGAAGTGCTCTTGGGGAGCTGCTGTCACTTGGAGGCCTTGAAAGGACTCAACAAACCTGTTGTTCCTGGATGGCCAGTAGAGGTGTTAGTTGGCAATCCTATCTTGAGAATGGCTGGCTCGTGAGAAGAGATGTTAGCTTAAACCACATCTTACAGATGCTGGAGATCCTGGAGTTATCATTACTACTCAAAGCTAAGTATAAAATACCAAACTGCTTTAAAGCTGCACAGAGCAATGATGGCACCCTTTGCATTGACATCTGTCCTCAACCACTCCTCTGCTGCCTCTGCTGTGTGCTGGGAATGGTGCAGAGCATTGCTGTTGCTGCTGCTGCTGTGCCTGAGGTGGGCATCCAGCATCCTGCCTGGAGGGCTGCAGGGCTCAGTGTCTTCTGTGCAGCTGGAGCAGCACCTGTACCCAGCACCGCACAGCCACAGTGGCTGGGGCTTGCACCCGGGTCTGCATTTGCAAACCCAGACAGGAGGTTCAGGTGTTGGGGTGCTCTCATCTGCTCCCTGGCCAGCAGATGTCACTTGTATACGTGCTCCCGGTTGCAGGTAGGATTTTGGAGCTCTGGCAGGGCTCCTCCACATCACAAGGGCCCCAGGAGCACTGCAGTGACCTCCCCTGACTGGGAGCCCCAGGGTAAACTGGGCAAGTGGAGCCTGGCTGGGCAGAAGATGCAGGACTGGCCTTCTGTGATGGCCCAGCTAGCGCCATTCCCCACTTCCCTTCCTTCTTGTGCTAGTCCAGGCTGCACAGAGCTCTTCACCACGCCTACTCGAGCTGGAGTCAGAGCCTTGTGGAGAACATGGGCTTTGTATCCCCTCTACCTGGCAGGCAGGGACTGACTGCTTCTCCCTGGCCGTGGTGCCTGCCCAAGCTCACGTGCCCTTTCCAAAGCTGGGGTCTGCTCCGCCACTTGTGTGGTCTGGGAAGTGGAAGTGATGATGCTGGGCACAAGGGCTTGATCTGTGTGTTCTGGAGAGCTACAGGAGCTGACTGTACAGGCCCTCACTGTCCCCTGTGTGCGGGAGGAGTGGGGTTTGGTGTCCCTTCCATGCCTGCCTGCCTCTGAAGAAATGGGCACACAATAACCTACTCTGAAGACCTGGCTGAGGGTCTCCCATGGAGAAGATCTCTACATCCTTTCCTTGCCAGCCTGCAGGACAGCCCTTGCCAGAGAGCCTGCGCCTACCTCTGCAGTGGCTGCCACAGCAGAGAATGTGGAGGGACATTTGAAAGCATTTAAAGACCTGTTCCCATCTCAGAACATGTGAACAGAGAGGGGGAGGACAAGCTGGCAGTAAGAGGCCCCAGAGCTGGAGCAGGGTTTCTTATGCTGGGAAAGCAATTGGACCTACCTGGTGCTGATAGCTAATGGGAGAAGCTCCACAGGGTCCCACTTTGTGGGGATTAAAAACATCTCTGTCTACATTAGACATGTGCGTGTGTACCCAGATCGGGCTTGCACTCTGCACTCCCTTGGTGGAGGTGTCCCAGGGAAAGAAGCCCTCCCACTGTTGTTGTGCTTTCCCCCATGGCACTGATGGAGTGAGGAGCCGATGCTGCAGCAGGCCTGCAGGAGAGCTTTGCAGGGCTTTGCTTGCTGCAGATCTGGTTTGGCTGGGAGAGGCACCCTGCAGGTAGGTGGCAACCTGAGCACATTGGAATACTCATACCTGCTGAACAGTCTTGCAGCATGGAGGACTCAGGTTAAAACCAACCCCTTGGACAGGCTTGCAGGAGCCAGCTGCCCCCTTGAGCAGCATGCTGCTGGCGGAGAGGCTCATGGTCTCTCATGGGGCACCATGGCCCCAGCAGAAGTAGTCTCCCGTGGCTAAAACTACATCTCTTTCAAGTGTTTGTCCAGAACAGAGCCAACTGGAAGACAGCAGCTGCAATGACTGTGTATGTTTCTAAACTGTTGTCCAGCCACTAGCTAGCCTTCTGAGGTTAGTGCTAGTGCATCAGGAGGGATGGCACACACAGTCTGTATACACACACAGGTAAAATGTGGCTTCTGATCACTTCCATGCAGGTCCCTGCTTGTATCTAGCAGGGAAGCAGATCCCTGCAATTGTGCCATCTCCGCCTGGTACAGTGATGCCTTCAGTGCCCAAATGTGAGTCCTCTCTTGCAGCATGTCATAGAAGGGGTCGGAAAAGAGATGGGGTAATCCTGAAACCTGCTCCTCAGCTTCTTGGTCTCCGGCATATGTCCTCTGCACTGGGTAAATGGCCGTGGGATTTCCCTGGAGACGAAGAGGTGGAAAATAATTCCGTTTTGCTCCAAGTAGAGACCGTGGCTGTGGCCAGATGGCCATGCATCCTGGGTGCTGCTGGTTGAAAGCTGTCCCTGCTTTCATCCCCAGGACCAGGCACAGAGAGCAGCAATGGCCCTGCACACAGCTCAGCCCAAGGGCTGCATGCCCGGGTATCCTGGTCTCTGAGCTCCAGGCACAGAGTGGGGCCACTCCAGTGGCTGCATTACATTGCAGGGCTTGCTCTGGCAGGGCAGAAACCCTTCCCATGGAGTGGAAGGTGCAGGCTGAAACATTTCTGTCCGGTAACTGCCCAGTGCCAGCACAGAAGACCGAGCCACTGCACAAGGTGCCAAAGCTCAGGGTGTTCCCAACCACTGTGCCTCATTCCCACAGAGGCTGGTGGGATTGCCATGCAGCAGAAAAAACCCCAAAGTTTTTGTGAGCTCAGACTTGCTGTTCAGGAACTGCCAAGCAATATTGACATCTCATTGTCCTCTGTGCCCTGGAGCCCAAGCAGAGTGAGATGCTGGTCCAGTCTGGGGTTACTGCTTGAATCAGTTGCTGTGACCCCAGGGATGCCAGCATCTTCAAGGGGAGAGGAGAAAAGCACAGAGGTGGCTGTTGTCTGCTGGGCCCCACA
Source organism: Bucco capensis (assembly GCA_013396975.1). Classification (NCBI taxonomy): domain Eukaryota; kingdom Metazoa; phylum Chordata; class Aves; order Piciformes; family Bucconidae; genus Bucco; species Bucco capensis. Next base: position 33,901 of record VWZO01011115.1, read on the forward strand.
AGGCTGCCCTTGTCCCAGGAGTGCTGCCACTGTCTGGCCTGCTTTGCTGGGACAGGAACCCTCTGTCCTGTCTCTGTGTCCAAAGTGTTTGTGTGTACGTTGCTGTGGCATCTATCCTCAGGTCCTGGGGTTGGCAGTCCCTGAGTACAGCAAACTGCCTGCCTGTTTGACATTTTCGTGGGGGGGAAAGTAATGGTTTCCTGCTGTACTGTGTGAATCTGCTGTTTACTGTGGGTTTGCCCAGGTAAGTGTGCATCCAGGCAGAGGCTGTCTGGAGCACTGGGTTCCTTGAAGGCTTCCTGTCTACCTCTGCAGTCCTGAGTTTATGCTGCTTGTCTGTGTGCCTTGCAGGCTCTGAAAAGGAAGCCAGACCTCTTCCTGTGTAGCAACCTGGATGTCAAAGCAGTGTTTCAGTGTGGTGAGTACCACAGGCTCACTGCAGAGATGCCAGCCAGCAGCTTCTGTGGAGCTGTAAACCACAGGGCTGATTTGGGATGGGATGTGGTGTTTCTGGCTGCTGACCTGAGCAATTTCTGCTTGCAGGTGTTCTTTCCCTCAAGTTCCCTGAGGCCCCAACAGTCAAAGCATCCTGTGGGTTTTTTGTGAGTATTGTGGCATCATGCAGCCCATGAGAGCCAGGAGTGCAGGAGTTGGGCTGCGCATTGGGTACAGGTGCTGCAGAGTGGAGCCTGCTCTGGCACTGAGTGGGCTGGGATCTGTGTTGCAGACTGAGCTGCTGCCCCGCTGCGGAGAGATCGCCCCAGTGGGACAGGTCGTGCATGAGAACGGCAAAGTGCTGCTGCAGGCAGTGCTGGAGGTGAGACGATGGGCAGCTTTGGGCTCTATTCCCAAGCAGCACCTCTGCAGAGATGGAGGCATGTAGCCTGGCAGTATGGGGGGGTGCAGGCAGGGTGATGCTGAGGTCTTTCTGCTCTGTGGCAGGGTGTCGGTGGCCAGGCTTCCCGCAGCCTCATGGATCACTTTGCAGAAATCCTCTTTGCCTTGAACAAGCACTGCTTCAGCTACCTGAGCATCTGGATCAAGGAGGCCATGCAGCAGGATGGCTTCCCCTCGGCCCGTGTCAGCCCGGAGCAGAAGGAGACCTTCAGCCAGCAGATCCTCAGGTTTGCACACCCCTCCCTGTAGTGCCTGTGCCCCACAGGTGCTAGGAATGACACCCCCCCGGCATGGCCCGGCATACCTCTCCTGCTTCATGTTTGTCCCCTCCCTCTGTCTTAGCAGAGAGCGTGTGAACAAGCGGCGAGTGAAGGAGATGGTGAAGGAGTTCACTCTGCTGTGCCGAGGGCTGCATGGCACAGAGTACACAGCAGACTACTGAGCACTTGGCCAGGACCGTGGACAATTTGCCCGGACCAGCTCTTCCCTGCAAGGAAGCCCCGCCCCCCCATCCTTCCCTCCCTGCTGCAGTATGGCTCGTAGAATAACCCTCCACCTAGAATTAACCCACTCAGGACACTCCTCAGCTAGATTTGGTGGCCGCATCTCGGTGTCAGCATCTTTGTTTCCCCAGCATGCTCCCCCCTCGCAGGGGATGGGAGTGCCAGCTGCAGAAGGTGGCAGCAGGGAGGGGGAGGGGAGCCTGGGCAGAACTGCCCCAGCATAGGCTACCCTGTGCCCGGGCTGCTAGCCCTTCCCTGGCACCTGCCCGTGGGTGCCCATGCCCTGTGGCAGGGAGGCTGCCCCTGTGCCCGTGGTGGTGGCTGGCTGGGCAGGGGTGCTCACCCCTTGCTCATTTGTATGCGTGTGGTCGGGAGGGGGGAGACCCTGCACCTAATTATACTAAGAATGTTTCTATGTTGTGGCTGTCGTTATTGTAGTGTCTGGACTTTGCCTGTCCCTTGCCTCTATGGAAGAGCCGAGTAGAGGAAGTTAAATCAGGGCTGGAATGCCACCCTAGGCTGCAGGAGGGAAGGACAAAACCCAGTTGTCCCTGCCTCCCCACTCCTGCTCCCCTGTCCTGCCGTACTCTTCCGCCCAGCAGGGAGCAGCTCATGGAGAAGGCAACAGTCTTGCCCCGTAGGAGAGGGGTCGGACACCATCCCTCCCAAACACAGGCTCCTCCCTGCAACACAGGATGTGTGCACCCTACTGTTCCTCAGACCAGGTGAGGGGTTGCTCATCCTCCAAGCCTACTGCCTTTTGCCCTAGCTCCCCAGGCCAGCCTGTGAACATGCTTTCATTTCTGGGAGTCCCAGTTCAGGTTTCCTCTGGGGCTGCTTTTAGCTGACACCCAGGGCTGTGCTCCCCAAGTGGGCACTGTGACCTGTGATTTCACTCTTAAGATACCTGGTATCACCCCCTCAGTCCTCTTCAGACCATGTTTTATTCTAAAGATGATTCACACACAAGTCTTTTTCAGTTCAGCTTTAGTTGGCAGCAGTAGCCCCCACAAGCCTGAAGATCTGGTGCTGTCTGCTTGCACAAACCTGTGACCTTTCTGTGTAGGGCCAAAGCTGCCCCGGACTGGGGAGCCCTCAGACACTTGGGCTAGGCCAAGCACCTCTCTGGGCGATGCAGTTGGTCTGCTCATGAGCCCTGAGGTGCTGTAAGCATCCTCAAACATACATGCAAGACCTGCTTTCCCACCATAGCTCTAATGACCCAAGGCTGCATCCAGCACTGGGCCAGCTGGCAGCACATCTGGACCCTTGTGAGACCCTGTCAGGTCTGACATTCAGTGGCAGGCACTGCCTGGGCCCAGGCACAGCCCTGCTCCTGGCTTGGTGCCAATGCTACTGCCAAATCAGGGTTGCTCGTGCCCCTCATCCTCATATGCAATGGCAATTCCTCGTCGGCCCTGCACAGCCTTAGAGACAGATGTCTGCCCCAACTGTTGCTCCAGGCCCTGCCAGCTTCGGGACTCCAGGAAGGAGGCTGGGAAAAGAGAGAAATGGAATTGTTACTGTGACCTGGGAGGCAGCACTGCCCCTGTGCTAGGGCTCGGGCCCTCCACAAAACCAAATCACAAACCAGCAGGGCTGATCTCCACGACGGCCCGTGTCTGGTCCCTGCAGGCCAGGGCAGTGCTGGGGGGCAGCTGGGAGGTCAGCGGGTCACAGAAGTAGGCAGCACGCATCTCCCCTGTGATCAGTGAGATGTCGGGAATGGCCTCTGCTGCAGGGACAGCTGGTGGGAGCTCAATATGTGCACAGGCTCCTGCCAGGAAACAGTAACACTAATGTTGGCCCAGTGCTCATGTCTGTCCTCTGGCTGGCACAGAGCCAGGGCAACTATAGCCTCCAGACAGGACAGCGGGGCAGGATGTGCCCTGGAAGGGTGTTGGGCTGCTGGGTTTCTAGCTGTTACCTGGCAGCAGGTCTCGGAAGTCAGTGAGGTAGTTCCCTGTCCACTCACGGGCTGGGTTACAGGCTAGCTCCAGCTCATAGGGAGTCACAATGGGCCGGTAGAAGTCACTGGAGTCCAGCAGGGAGTTCTGAGCACAGGCTACCAGGACAAAGATGTCCACTTCCAGGAAATTGGCTAGCTTGGCAGGGTTTGGTTTTCCCACAGCCAATGTGTAGCTGCGCTTGCCTGCCTGGCGCAGAAGCTCTCGAAGGTGTTGCAGCACAGCCAGGTAGCCCACCACACCAAGGGTGCCCACTAGGATGCCCACCACACGGGCATCCCGGGCCCGCTCCACAAGGTACAGACGTCGCATCAGGGCCCGGTTGACATTGAAGGTCTCGCGGCGGCCACAGCCGGTGATGGGGTTGAAGGAGCTGAAGGGGCAGCAGTTCCAGGTTAGCATGAAGCTGGTGAGGGTGAGGCCTTCAGCTCCCACGTAGAACATGGCACAGTCCTGCAGCCCTCCTAGTGCCTCCACTGGGAACTGGCGACCAAACTGCCGCACCTCCCCAGGTGGTGTGGGGCCAGGAGGGTCCCCACACACCACTTTGGAGAAGACAATATTAGGGTACTCTGGGTACAACTGCTCCTCCAGCTTACCTGAAGGGATAGAAGAGTAAAAACAAAACATGGCCATAGACCTGTCCTGCAGAAAATGGGACAGCAGAACAGGAAACAGGAAAAGAACAAAATCAAGGCTGGGGACTGCCTTTGTACTGCCCTCTCCCCCGGCACCACTGCAGAGCTCTGAACACTGCCAGAGTCACTCTTCCTGCTCCAGAGCACTCACCCATGGCATGGGCATAGACCACATCGCTCAGCACCACCACATGGCTCTGCCTGTTGGGGTAGAGCTCCCGGAAGGCCTCTGCACAATGCCCGACATCCAGAGGCTGTTGTCCAAAGATGTGCAGCACTGGGAGCTTTCCGCGAGGGCTGAGGCAGGCCGGGCCGTAGTGCAGCACTGCCTCAGCACCCACGTGCTCGGCGGCCACTTCGTCCACACAGCAGCTGCGGGGTGGAAGAACCCAGTTTCAGACAGGTTGTACACAACGGAGCTCTTCCTCCTCCCTGGCACCGCTGTCCTCAGCCTAAACAACTCCGGCCCTCGGTCCTGCCAGGCAGGCGACAAGCAGCCACGTTCCTGCCCGTGGAGAAACCCCGGGACACTTCCTATGGGCCACACACCGACCTGCCGTATGTGGTATCTCCCAGGACGTACATCTCGGCCGCCGTCTCCGCCTCCATCCGGGCCGCCACCGCTGCCGCGTCCGCCAGAAGCTCGTCAGGGAACTGAAGGGCAACCTTGAAGGGGGGAATAGGGAGTGAGGCACCGGGGAGGGGGAGCCCGCAGCCTCCGGCACCGCTCTGCCCCCCTCCGCTCCCAGCCCTGCTCACCTTGCGGAACCCGCCACCCTGCACGAAGGCGGCGGCCCGGCCCACCTCGTAGAAGTCAAAGAGATCCCCCCGCGGCACCACCCCCACCGGGACCAGCTCCCGCCGCATCGCAGCCTCCCCGTCGCTGCTGAATGCCGTTGCCATGGCGCCGCGGGGTCGGGGGTCAGGCCCAACACACCAGACTACCTGCACCCGCTTCCGGAATGAGGGGCCGAGCCGGCTAATGAGAGCTCGGCACCGCCCTTCCCATTCCCGGAAATCCCGCCTCCGTGGAGCAGGGCCTATCACGCTTCACGGCGGAGCGGAGAGGAGAAGGACAGCCAATGGAAAGATGAGCGTGTCGCGGTGCCTCATGGTCTATGTAGTTCCCGCCGCCCTGTCAGGCTAGGCAGCCAATAGGCAGACGCAGTGTAGGCGGTGCCGTGACGATATTTCCGCTCGGGGGCTGCGGTTCCGCTCACGTGTCCCGCGCGGGTCAGGTGACGCGCTTGCGCCCGCCCGGCCGGCAGGCTCCGTCTGGCTTCGCTCCGCTCGGTCCCGTGCCGCTGCCGCCATGACGGGGCTCGCGCTGCTCTACTCGGGGCTCGGCCTCGCTTTCTGGACCACGCTGCTGGGCGTCGGTCAGCGCCGGGGCGGCGGGCACGGGGGCTGGGGGACCGGCTGAGGGGTAGGGGGTGCCGTGGGTCACAGGGCAGGGCTGTGGTGCTGGGGCCGTGGGGCATAGACAGGGTTGGGCTAAGGGACGGAGCGGGTGTTGGGTTACAGGGCTAGGTTGCGGGGCAGGAGGGGGCCGTGGGCGTGAGGAGAGACTGTAGTTAGGGCCTGTGTCCGTGCTGGCTACTACCTTGCTGGAGAGGGGCTGGGGGAGGTTTCTGTGGCGTGCTAAAATCGGGCATCGAGGGAGGGGATGTAGCGTTGTTAGTCCTCTGGTGCTGAGCTGCTCGGGCCCGTGGCCTGCTATGACATCGAGAGTGCTGCTGTGGGGCTCCTCAGCCTGACCATCACCCCCTGGGGTCTTTCAGCTGCTGCTTTGGAGGGCTTCGTTCCCCAGCGAAGTTGTGTAACTGTTAACTACCATGGTGGGCACAGCTTTCAGTGCTATGTGTGTGAGGGTGGAAAGGTGCTAGTGACAGTCAGGGATGGTGTTTGGATTTGGCAGGTTAGAGAGGCCAAGGCAGGTACCTGGTTTTTCAGACTGTGACAGCTGATGTCTCCTGGATGGAGGAGATCATCCACTTTGTCAAGCTGTAGTGATATAAGGAAATGTGCAAGTTTGCCTAGATCTGGGGTATGGCTGTGTGGCAGCCCAGGCCATGCTGCTGATGGCATTGAGCTCAGCAGCACTGACAATGAGTTTAATGCCAAGGGGTTTGCAGGATGATTCTGTGCATAAGCTGCTGGTTATTTCCTCTTTCAGCATAGAGTTAAGGGACCACGAGCCAAGCAGAGGGAGAGACCAAGTCAGAAGGGAAGGGTGTCTCACTCCCTCGTGTTTCCAGGTCCTGGTGAACCCAGTGCCAGGCACAGAGCTGCCTTACTGGGCTCTGAATCATGCAGCTTGTGGCAGTGCAGATGCACACTGCAAGCTTGAGGCTGTCGGAAAATCTCCATGAAAGAGAAGTTAAGATGCTCTTAACTTCCCCTGGTTTGTTGCAGTCCCTTTTCAGGGAAGACACGATCAGGAAGTGGTCTCTTTCTGTGTGGTATTGCAGTAATGAGTCTTTGTGTTTTCCCTCCTTGTCTTGAGCCCTACTTTGGTGCTCTGGTCCTGCTGTCCTGATCCTTTTCTCTCCTAGCTGCAGCGCTGGGAGCCAGAGTTCACAGGAAAGTGTCCTTCCCCCTGTTTATTTTGTATATGAATCCAAGGCTACAGCCATTCTTGAAGAGATGGAAGGAGCCCTGAGGATCTGCCCTGAACTGGTTGTAGCTCTTCTTTACCACTCCTGGGGAGGAGGGGCAGCTGAGGCTGGCTGGGTTCAGGTCCTGCTCTGCTAGCCAAGCCAAAATACAAGTCTCAGACCAACCAGGCCCAGCCATAGAGATCATCCGTGAAGGTCACCAGGCATATGGGCTGGGATGTGGCCTCCATCCACAGTCCCTGGCTGTGGTGGTACTGTGCCTCACTTTTGTATGTTGCTGCAAGGGAGGGGAACACTGTGATTCTATGGGAAGGAGAAGGGACCAGAATCACTGCTTCCCATGTTGGGGCTGACTTGCCTGGCAGTGCTTGTGTGTTCTGCCACTGTGGGGAGTGTTGAGTCCCAAGATGCACATGGAGGGGCTTGACACCAAAGGATGTTGGAGACATCCCTGCTATGAAGCTGGCAGGTCTCACTACACACTGCAGTGCCAAGACCCTCCTGTGGGATGAGTCATCTGGCAGGTCTTTGCTATGGACCCCTCTGATCTGGGGCACACATTCCTGCCCCCATATTGCTGCCATGTGCATTGCTGGCTTGCTATTACTCCCTGCCTCTAGGCTGCAGAATCTGACGGGAAGGGAGCAGTTGGACATAGGCAGTGACCTCTTTGGTACTTTTAAGGATTTTGGAAGTGTCGCATTTCCTCTTTTCCTGGCCATATGTGGTGTTGGTGTCACAGAACCACTGGCTGTAGTCAGCAATGATAGAGCTGCCTCTTCACCCTCTTTATGTGCTGTGGAGCAGACAGTGCCATGCTGCCTGTGCTTACCTGTTCCTTAAGGTCAGGTCACTCACTCCTCCAGATGCATGCTGTGAGCAATGCAAAAAGCAAGTGTCTTTCCTGTTCTTCAGCTGTTTCCTGCTCATGAGCTCAGACCAAGACAGGTTTTCGGTGTGAGCACTTCTGCCTCTGCTCTGGCTGTGCAGGGCTGCTAGGTGTGACTCCTGGCTGCAACTCTGTGCAGGAGAGGGAGCGCTCGGGGTACAGCAGGGCAAGCTGTCCTTGGAATCCCTCTCTGGAAAGGAAGGGCTTTTCTGGGTTTCTCAGGGCTGCGTCTCTTGCCTCTGTTGGAGTACAACTTTCTCTGGAAATGACTAACCCTTGGGAGAATGCTGAGGACAGCAGACGTGTCTTGAATGTCCTCAGGCTTGGAAAGGGGAATAGTGGGAGGCAGCTGCAGCTTCTGGTGTTGACAGGCTCCTGGGGAGTGGCACAGACCCTGGTGGGATGGTGACAGAGCAGCATGCAGTGGTCAGTCAGGGCACAGCCTTGCTCCTTTCACCTCCCTTGTGAGAGAAAAGCTCACAGCTGGTCACCCAGTGCCATATATTTCCAGTAGAGCTGAGCTGTTGGGTGACATGGATGGAGACTATGGTGGGGCACAAGGCTGTGGGTTGTGCTTGAGCCCCTGTAGCCCAACATGGCCTCTGGGCACTCAGCAATGTCAGGGAGCAGAAAATGGGTGTGACAATCACTGCAGTCCCTGTCTAGACAAGAACTGGGATGGGGTCTGGGAATATCACAGGTCTGGATGTCTGTGTCCTGCGCTAATGTGTGAATACTAGGGTCATTGGGGCAAGAGTCTGGGNCCCAGTCACCTTCCTTCATTCTATGCTGTGCTTCTGGGCCTTGGCCTCAGGGCTTCACAGGTTGGGGAGGAAACAGCAGCATCAGGCTGTTAGCTGGTGCCGTCTGAAGGTTCCCATGTCACTCTTGCTTTACAGGGGTCTGCTACACAATATTTGACCTTGGCTTCCGCTTCGATGTGGCCTGGTGAGTTCCCTGTCAATACTTTGCACCCTCAGGGCTATGTGAGGAGGTGGGTGGTGTTGGCAGTGTCTGCAGGCAACAGTGTTTGCTTTTGAGCAATGTGCAGTGGTCACTGCATCACAGAGGAACAAGAGCTACAGTGAGTGGGGCCTCTGCTTGCTGTGAGGTGGGATAGACGCAGTCCACATGTACATGTGGCTAGCTCCATTCAGGGTCCTGGTGCTGCCATCACTACCCTTCCCACCCACTCTTCCAGCCCAGGTTTCCCCCTCACAGTGAGGGTTTGCGAGGAAGACCTCGATCCGTGCAAGTGAGTGACCTGAGTTGCTGGTTAGCAAAGAAAGGCTCTTGTGTTCCACTATCTAGCAGTGCCAAAACCATCTTGGGCATGATTAGGTAGGGGGTATCTATTAGAGGCTGTGTAGCATGACTGTGGGGACTTAACCTGTGTGTTAACTCAGGGCACTTTTCCCTTTCCAGGTTCCTGACGGAGACCTCACCCTTCATGTGGTCCAACCTGGGCATTGGCCTGGCCATCTCTCTCTCTGTGGTGGGAGCTGCCTGGTGAGTGGGGCTGGCTCTTCAGCAGGTTCCTGCTGTCCCAGCTTGTTAGCTGAATATACACTGAGGTTTCTGCAGGGCTGGGGCAGAACAGTATGTTCATGTGGCAGTGTGAGGCTGTGTGGGTCATCACAGCAGTGGAGCCAGGCTCCTGGGGAGTGGAGATGCAGGGTTGTCCCTGGTTCTGTGAAAGCTGTTCCCCTGAGTCCAGGCTATGCAGTGGCAGCTGTTGTGCCCCAGCAGTTCTGATGGTGTAGCTTGGGACCACTTGTACCCTTCATGTGGACAGGCCAAGTCCACAATGTTCCTCCACCTCCATGATCAATTCTTTGCTCAGCTGGAAGATCCTGGTTTCTCTATTGAATCCTTCTGTACTTGCCAGACCTTTCACCAACCACCCTTGTCTGCCACAGGGGGATTTACATCACGGGCTCCAGCATCATTGGTGGTGGAGTCAAAGCCCCTCGGATCAAAACCAAGAACCTGGTAAGGTAAGCAGAGACCTGGGGTTAGTGTGGCATGCCTGAGCAGGTCAGGTCCCAGCTGGGTGCAGAGCCTCCTGTCCTATCTCTAGCTGGGTGCTGCTGGCAGACTGTTCCTTGCTGAGCTGCTGATGCTGTTTTCAAAACAAAGATCCCTAAAGGAGCCAAAGTACTGCTTTGAAAAGGCACTCTATGATATCTATCACACAGTGAATGAGCCCAATGTGTTCAAAACAAACACCCTGAGGTCACCCTTTTGCCCCAGGTGAGGGTTCCCCTGGCCAGACCTTGCACAGCCCCTTCCCTGAAGGAGCAAAAGGGGGCTGGCAGAAGGCAGGGCTCCCTGGGCCTGCTTCCTACAGGGCTGTCACAGCTTCCTAAGGTAGCACAGCACAACCAGCTCTTTGTGTTTGGTACCTCCTCCTTGTTTGAGAGGAAAGCAGTGGGTAGGCTGAAGTGCCTTTCTGTCCCAGGCAGCAGCAGGGCAGGCTCAGAGATGGACTGTGGAGGGGTCTGGCTGCTGACTAGCTGGGCTTGAAGTGGTGGAGGCTGCTCGGGGTGGGATAGAGCCTGGGACACTGGTGGAACTGAGACACTCTGCTCATACTTTGTCTTTCTCCCGCAGCATTATTTTCTGTGAGGCTGTGGCCATCTATGGAATCATCATGGCAATTGTCATCAGTAACATGGCTGAGGTATGGGAGGATGTGGGCTGTCTTGCCAGCCCTGAGCCAATTCTGGGGCTAAGGTGGGGATGGGAAGCTAGGCATGGGGCCAGTGTTTTAAGCATTGGCCCTGTGAGGACTTCGGACACTGATGCGGCTCTGAGAGTGCCTGGGCTTGGTTGTCTGTGTGGTGGCCCTTGTCTATGCTGAGGAGTGGGTTGGGGGACCCACATACAAGGCAGGTGTCATGAAGCCACCCAGGGACATGGAGTCAGGGACCAGCTCTACCCAAGATGTGGTGCTCTAATGCTGTACTGGACACAGGTACCTCACCCAGAGACTATGGACTTGGCACTAACCCAGGCCCCTATGCTTTCTCTCAGCCGTTCTCTGCAGTCACCCCAGAGATGATTGGAGCCAGGAACTACCACGCAGGTAAGGATTGCTTGGTCCCTGGTGCTGTTACTGTGAGCATTGCCACACCCTGACCACTGCCTTCTGACCCAGCCCATGGCCTGCTCCAAGTGTGTGAAGGACATGTGACTCTTCTCCCAAAAAGTGGCTTTTTAGTTACCTTCTGGAGCCTGTCCTACCTCCAGCTGGGCTATACTGTCCAGCAGCAGCACTGCTCCTTCTTCAGGCAGCAGCAGGTTGCTGTCACTTGCTGACCTGGTGCTGTAGGAGCTGGGGCACGCCCTGTAGCAGTCCTGCTCCCCAAACAGAAGGACACTGCTGGTGCTTAGCGCCTCTGGGTCTTTCATCACCTCAAGGCAGAGATGCTGCAGTATACCTTGGGTGCAGGTAAAAGGGGGTTACATCCTGCTCTTGCAGTGTTTCTCTCTCACAGGTTTCTCCATGTTTGGGGCTGGCCTGACCGTCGGGTTATGCAATCTCTTCTGTGGGGTCTGCGTAGGCATTGTAGGCAGCGGGGCTGCCCTGGCTGATGCCCAGAATGCCAGCCTCTTCGTCAAGATTCTGATTGTGGAGATCTTTGGCAGTGCCATAGGGCTGTTTGGGGTCATCGTTGCTATCCTGCAGGTACCTGCCTTCTGGGGCCGCCAGGCTTATGTGAGCACAAGGTACCTGTCACCCTGGGTGCTCTTCAGCTCCAGGGAGACACACCTGGGCTCCAGCACAATCCTCTACATTGGGATGGGGAAGCTGCTCGCAAGGTTTGTGGCACAGCTCTCCCCACAGCATACTGTGCCTACTTGCAGCAGTGTGAACTCTCGATAGCCCCTCTGAGCATCTGTCACCAAGGGTGTCACCTTGAGTGCATCCTGTGTGATGCCTGTATCTTCTCAGTGGGACTGATAAGCTGTTTGCTGCTTCTGGACAGTCCTGGGGTGCTTGGGTGGGACTGAGGTGCTGGGCTGGGGTTTGTGGGGCACAGCCTAACCTCTCTTCTTTTTTTGTAGACATCTAAAGTAAAAATGGGCAATTGAGCCCTGGCCTACCCAGCTGGTTCCAGCCTGTCCCAAGAGGTGCTGTATATACTTATTTAATGTTTCTATCCTTGACTGGGGTGGGAGCTCCCTGGCGGCGGAAGTGGGAGCCGGGCTCTGTAGAGCCCCATCCTACCAACTGATCAGCCCCTTGGAAGAAACACATTTCTCTGTGTGAATTCTGCCCTCAGCGGCCTGGCCCAGCCCACAGGGCCCTGCTGCTGCATGTCCCCGGTGTGTGTAGAATCGACCACCAGTGCAATTCTGTGTCTGTGAAATAAATATGGTTCTTGACCAAGGATGCAGCTCTTACTCTGCCCTGTGCTTGCTGGGAAGACTTCCAGAGAGACCAAGTGCTGATTTTTGCTGAGCCCCTGCTCAGAGATTCCCCTCTGTACTTCTGGCAAAGTTACTTTCCTGTTCTGGGTGTGTGGTAGTGTCCTCCATGTGTGGGGTTAACCCTGCTTGTCTGCTCACCCTGCAAGAGGCCACCCTCTCTGAGCTGTGGGAACAGAGCTCTGCTTTGCTGCCCAGAGCAGGTAGGAGACTGCTGTAGCAGGTAGCTGGCAGCTCTGTGCTGCCTCTGCCAGGCTCCTACCAGTGCTGGCACTGTCCCTCAGTAGGCATGCTGGAGTCACAGGCACAACCTGGTTTGGGCCTTTTGGCTTCTTTCCAGGTCATTCAGTGCAGAGCGGCTGTTCACAGTGTCCATAGCCTGTTGTGCAGTTGGGAAGCACCAGAAGGGCAGAGTGCTTTTCCTCTTTCAAGGCTGTCCTCAGCCAACAGCTCCCTTTTGTCTGCTGGCGGGTTGCTCCTGGATGTGGAGCTCTCCAGTCTGCAGTGCCCCTCTGTCCTGGGAGCTGGGGATGCTTTGTGTTCGCTCTGTTTCCCTCTGCCTGGCTGTGGTGAATGTAGTGTGGGGAAGCTGGCTGTGGGTAGCTGGACCTGCAGCTCATCTGCTGCTTGGGGGGAAGGGAAGAACAAGGTCCTCCTGCCTCTGCTCTACAGAGAGCCTGGAGCTGATGCTTCTGCAGTCTGCTGTGTCCTGCACAAGAGCCACATCCTGCTGTGCTACCAGGATGCCTTTGTAGGGGAAGACGACTTGATCTCCTGATCCTGTTAGTGTTGCATCAAAGCAGGTGCACACCTGGACCTGCCCATCTCTCTTCCCACCTGGATGCAACAAGCTGGGGCAGTGGTGGAGCTGCTTCAGCCCAGAAAGAGTTCACACCTGATTTCTTGCCCTTGGACTAGGACAGCTGCTTCTTCATGGCATTTCTGGACTGAGTTGGTCTCCCAAGTCTGCTCAACATCATCCTGTGTGTTTTGGGACGACCATGTGTTTCAGCCCTGGGGATGAGAAGAGTGCTGTGGCAAACTAGTGCTCCCACAAGCTTTGCTGGCTGGTCTTTTGGGCTGGAGGCTGTGGCAGGAGCTCTGTGTGGCCCACTTGATGGAAGGACAAGCTGAGCCCTGCCTACTCAGAAGAAAGGGTCTTGGGTGTGGGGTAGACTTTTGCCCATCCTGTGTAAGGGTTGTACTTTCATCCTCCAGCATTGTCACTGCTGCAGGCCAGAGATATCTGAAGCAAACAGGAGCTGCAAGGTCATCTTGTCAGACCCATGCTAAATGTGAGGCTCTGTTCAGGAAGGAGACACTTGGTTTTGGAGAGTCTGCACTGGTGGTAGAGAAGTTACTCTGTGGATTAATTGTCCTCCTGGTTAACAATTGTCTTGAAAGACTCACCCTGCCCTGCTTTGCTTTATAGAAATTAAGTAATCTCCCTCTGCAAGGTGTTCTGCCCTCCAAATCCTACCTGTGTGTATCATGGCTTTGGCAGGGGATCAGGCCTCCAGACTTGCCCACAGGCCTCTTGTGAGGACCCCATATCCACCACAGCTGGTTTCATGGTAGCTGGAGTGGCTCATGGCCCACCTCCCACAGCTGACAGTAATGAGGTGAGCATGCCCAGCACTCCCTTGTTCTAGATGTGTGTGCTTGGAATCTAGAACTTGGGTGTGTTCAATACCTGCTACTCAAATCAAGCATGATGAAAAAGTTTAACTAGGATTCCAACATCTTGCACCTTTTCTCATTTAGGAGGTGCAGTGGAAGTTGAAAGATGGTTTGGTGACTTCATGTGAGTACTCATGGGGGAAATGCCACCTGCTGTATAGGCAAACCAAGAGCTGGAGGCAGAAGTTGGACAGCTTTCAAGCTGGGCTTCCTTGCAGGGGTGGAGCAGGGCTGGGCTGGTTGAGTGCTGCTCCCCATCTGCTCTCGGGTTGAAGGTTGTCCTCTGAAGGGAACAGCCCAGGAGCAAAGGGAGTTTGGGTGAGCAGTCCGGCACAGAGCAGGAAGGGAGACCTCTGGAGACAGGGGTCACTCACAGCGGGCAGAAATGCCATGGGCTGGCTGGTAAGAAGGCTGTGGACTGCAAAAGCTGCTTGTGGTAGGTTGAACTCGTCGTGGAACCAGCCCAAGATCTTTCGATGACGCCGTTGTCGTAGGGAGAGTTGAAACTCTTCCTGTTTCCTAGCAATGACACCGGGGGGGGNCAACCCCGGGCATGGGAGCCCGCGGGTCGGCGGCCGGGGCTGGAGGAGGAAGAGGAAGAAAAGGAGAAGGCGGCGGAAGGGGCCGCTGACCGACGCCGGGGCGGTGCGCCAGCCCCTGAGGCCGCGGTGAGTGGAACGGCACGGACAGGCCTGATGGGGTTGTGGGGAGCCGAGGATGCGACCCGAGGGATGCGACCTGGGCGCTTATGGATAGCACCGTCCCGACTCGGGAAAAGGCCTCTTTTTGAGATTGTTTCTCGTTTTTTAATAAGTTTTTGTGTGTGTCGGGAACTGGGAAAAATCAGGGGTGGGACTAGTTGTGTTGAATGCGTCCCCTCACCCTGCTTTTGGCCTGGAGAAGGGAGGTGGAGAGGGAGCTGATGGCTCCGGGGTCACCAGCTCCCCCTGCGCCTTCGCAGGGACGAGTATCACCAGCCCCATGGTACCTACTGCACCAGGGTGAATCCCTGGGGACCAGTTCCCCAGCCCCAGGCTGCTTTTGGCCTCACACCCTGTTGATGCTGTGGTGGTGGGGAGATGACATCATATTTTGTAGTACCCCTGCTTAGCGGGTGGGTTTAAGCCCACTCATGTTTGTGACATCCAGTGGCTCTTTGCTTTTGTTCCTGTTGAGCAGTGCTCTCTACTAGCTTTGTGGACCGCCCTGCAAAAGAGTCCGTGAAACCCGTTGTCATTTGTACCTAGCACCTTCCCACCTGGCTGTCGAGACTCTGCCGCTCCATGTGCCGCTGCCTGCTGTGAGGGATTTTGGGGAGGGTTTCTGGCAGATACTGGAGGCAGGCAGGTCCGTACGTCAAAGGTTGTGCTGTGTGACAGGGCACTGTGACTATGAGAAGGTTTGGGACACAATGGCAAAGCTGGCTTTTCTCTACAGGGCAACTTTCTAGAAAAGAACTGGATGAGGGGTTGGGATGCTGGCATGTGCAAGGAGACTTCTGCCCATGGGGACCCCTGCTGTGCATCCTGCAGAGAGAGAGAGAGAGAGGAGAGAGGGAGGGTGGACACAATCGAGGCATGGGACTTGGAGATTTTTCCAGCACTGCCCTGCCTGTGGTGGGCTTTTGCTAGCACTCTGCTGCCTCCTGGGGTCAGCCCTGCAGCTGGGAGAAGGCAGCCAGAGTGGGGTTGGGTGGGGGGCCCTGCTTTGCACCTCTGCTCTCATCCTGGCTGCCAGCACTGGTGCTGCCATCACTGCTGATCGATGCCCTGTGGCTCCCAGGGGGCCCCACAGGCCAGGGCTGGCAGCTGCTGGTGGGCCCATGCCAGGCCCTTGGCAGGTTGCCAGCACCCTCTGAGACTACCTGTGCTCCTGCTGGGGGTCCTACCACAGTTCCCCACTTGATGGGGTCCCCCAGGGGTGCTTCCAGTGGCACTGGCCTGTCCCACGGTCTCCAGGGCCTTGTGAGTCCCCATGCCTGCCCTTGCAGTTGCTATGCTGTGCCCTAGCAGCCTTCCTGAGAGCAAGGGCTGGGGCAGGCACCAGGACAGGAATGGGGGTGCACAGCCATGCTGCAACCCGAGCCCTGATAGTGGTGGAGCTAGGAAGGGCCAGACAGTTTGGCTTGGTCAGGGCTCTCCAGTGACTCTTCCAGCTGCCTTCCTGACAGAGCTTTGGCCCATCTCCAGATGTCATGTGGGAGATAAGGGGACCCTGGCTCCTGGAGGCTCCCGGCGTCCCAGGGGGTATTGCCACTAGCAGTAGGAGGAGAGCAGACCTGTGCGGCTATCTGTAAGCTGAACCCCTTGGACACAGCAGAGACCCCAACCCTGTGGGCTGGGACATCCCTCTCAGGTTGTCTTCAGTCAGCTCGGTGTCTGCCACACAGTTGCTCGTCCTGCTGGGTGCCCTGAGGAGGCCCCCGCCAAGCATGGCACTCACTGCTGGCCCTGCTTCTGTGCCACTGCTAGGGTGCAGCACTACGGGGGGGTCAGAGATGGGGTGCCTTGGAAAAGGATGGCTGGTGGAGGCTCCCATAGTGGCCTTGAGACATCCAGGCTGGTCACTTTTTGGAGAGCATAATCTTGTGCAAGGGCCCCCAGCTTCCACAGAGCCTTTTTGTGTCATCAATGTGGGTATCCTTGTCCCCTGCTGAGGGGGTGACAGTGGGCCTGGGCTGGTCTTGTCTTGGAAAGCAGGGAAGAGACTTGATGTGTGGAGCTGGAGACCTCTCATGTCTTTATGGTTTTGTCTTCAGACCATGAGTCCAAGCACAGCATTCCCCCTGAATGCTCTCTGGCGTACTGATCTGCAAGCCCATCACCTCTGCACTGGGCCTGCACTACTCCTGCTGCCCCAGTGTTGTTTGGGCTGTGGCTGGGGGCTCAGACAGACGGTGTCCTGAGCTTGTGGTGTCTCAGCAGGATCAGGACCGTGGCTGGAGCCGCCCCTCTGCCCCACTGAGTGCACATGTCCACTTGCCTGTGCCCAGAAGATGACCAGGTTGCTCTTGGGAGTGACCCTGGAAAGGATTTGCAAGGCTGTGCTGCTGCTCTGCCTGCTTCACTTCGTCATCATCATGATCCTCTACTTCGATGTCTACGCGCAGCACCTGGACTTCTTCAGCCGGTTCAACGCCAGGAACGGCTCGCGCGCCCATCCCTTCTCCAACTCCTCCCGCCCCAACAGCACTGTCCCCAGCTATGGGCCAGCTGGTGCTGAGGCCCCATCCCCCAGTACCAAGCCCAGTGGTAACCACTCTGCCACTGAGAAGCCCTTGCAGCCCTGTCAGGAGACACCTTCTGGCTTAGGTGAGACTTGTGGGGTGAGCATAGGAGGGGACTTGGGCTCTGGCTCCCTGTGTAGGGCTGAGATGGGTGCCCAATGATGGCTTCCTTGTCCCTTGGGCCCTGGGGACGGCTTCCCAGTGGTGGAGCATAGAACTGGTATGAGGACAGCTGGGTTTGGGTTTTGTTAGCAGCTTGCCCAGTCTCTCTGCCCCTGTTTGGTGAAGGTTTTGGGTGTCTTCTGCCCTCGGCAGTGCCGATCCCCCTTGCTCTTTATTCTGCCAGGCTGGCTGGGAACAGCAGGTGACCATGACTCTGATCATGTCCTCTCCTATGGGCATCACCCTACCCTCCCTTTTGCAGTCGGGCGCCTGCTCATCGAGTTCAGCTCTCCCATGAGCATGGAGCGGGTGCAGCGGGAGAACCCTGATGTGCACCAGGGTGGCAAGTACACTCCCCCAGACTGCCTGCCCCAGCAGAAGGTGGCCATCCTCATCCCCTTCAGGCACCGTGAGCACCACCTCAAGTACTGGCTACACTACCTGCACCCCATTCTGCGCCGGCAGAAGGTGGCTTATGGCATCTACATCATCAACCAGGTGAGGGGTGCAGGGGCAAGGGGGTGGTGGGGTCTGGGTGGATAGGTAGGCATTGCTGAGCTCTGCCCTGCAGTTTGGTGAGGACACCTTCAATCGGGCCAAGCTGCTCAACGTGGGGTTCCTGGAGGCACTCAAGGATGATGAGGAATACAACTGCTTCATCTTCAGCGATGTGGACCTCATCCCCATGGACGACCGCAACCTCTATCGCTGCTATGAGCAGCCACGGCATTTTGCTGTTGGCATGGACAAGTTTGGGTTCAGGTGGGTGCCCTGGGGGGCTGAGGTGTTTCCACGTGGATATGACTACGGTGGCCTCACTGGGTTGACACCAAGGCTACCAACCTCAGTTGTCACTGGGGCGGACACTGATTCAAATTGTGGAGATGGGATGAGAGAGGGCTCAGAGCCCTGGGTAAGAGGGTGACATGGGAGAGGGTTGGTGCTTGTCCCTGGGGCTCTTCATGGGGCTGACCCTCGTCATTGCCTGTCCCTGGGGCTGACCTGTATACTGTCAATCTACAGGCTGCCCTATGCTGGCTACTTCGGCGGTGTCTCTGGGCTGAGCAAGTCCCAGTTCCTGAAGATCAATGGCTTTCCCAATGAATACTGGGGCTGGGGAGGAGAGGATGATGACATCTTCAACCGGTAGGTGCCAACCTTTTGCCAGCGCTGGCTGGTTGGGGTGTGCTGGGGGCTCCCTGCTGAGCATCAACCTGGCACTCTCCTGCCACGGCTTCTGGTTTTGCAGGGGATGTACACAGGGCATACCACATGGTGAAGAGGGATTGAATTACCCTCCAACTTAAGGGCTGAGGATCTTTCACGGATTGAACTAGACTTTCCCAGGGTATGGGGTAGCTATGGGGCTCCTGTATGCCTTTCTTGTGGCTGAACCCTACCAGTGTGGTGGGGCCTGGCCTCCTCCTGTAATGGTGTGAGCTGTGTTAGCAGGGCAGTGTGCCTGTGGGCTCTGCTCCAGGCTGGAGCTGGGATGCTAAACTTGGAAGCATCCAGGGCTGGGATGAAAAACTTGGAAGCGTCTCAGTGGTGGCCGCACAGTAGCCAAACAGGCATTTCTGTCGGCAGCCGGCAGGCTGCAGCACAGCCACATGCTGAGCTGGACCTGAATGCCCCTGCACACACCTCATGTTGGGTGCTGGAGCTGGGTAGCTGCCGCCTCATCTCCCATGGGTTTCCCCCTGGCACTGCCCACAGGAGCAGTGCATGGCCAGCAGTGCAGAAACAGCCTGAAATGGCCAGGTCAGCAAAACATCCCTTGCAGGTGCCATGGGCAGGGTGGCACAGTTGTGGTTTCCATCCAAGGTGGGCTTGGGTTGCAGAACAAGCTCTAGGAGAGCTTCAGGCAGCCCTTAGTATATGAGGAGGGCCCCAAGGGAAGGGCCAGGCACCAGCATTTGGAGAATGTAAAGGGCAGGGCCTGGGGCGGGAAAGCGGGAGGGACAGACAGTGGTGTGTGCTTGGCATAGGCTGACTGCAGCTGCTGGTTTGAGGAACTGGAGGTCACGAGGCAGGAGAGGTGCTTTGGACATGCTCTGCTGTGGGGCGTGCAGCACCCTTGGTCATGGCACTTCCCTGACCATGGCCTGGCTTGGCTTAGCTTGTGTCACCTTGGGACAGGTTTTATTTGGGCTGGGGCTGACCCCAGAGGTCTGTGGGCCAGGGAATGTCCCACAAGCTGATCCCCGCCCCGCTTTCTGCCCCCAGCATCTCCCTGAATGGCATGAAGGTGTCAAGGCCCGACATCCGCATTGGGAGGTACCGTATGATCAAGCACGAACGTGATAAACACAATGAGCCCAACCCGCAGAGGTGAGTGAACTGCTGGTGCTGGGGCAGAGATGGGATGCTGGGTGATCGCTGAGCCATTTCTGGCCACCAACTCTCCTGCTGTGCTAACCCCTGTGGAGGTCCAGCACTACTGGCACCATGGCAAGCCTCCTGGGCCCCACTCCCTCCCTCATCTCGCTCCCCTTTCCACCAGATTCACCAAGATCCAGAACACCAAAATGACAATGAAGCGGGATGGGATCAGCTCACTGCAGTACCGGCTGGTGGAGGTCTCTCGCCAGCCCATGTACACCAACATCACGGTGGAGATTGGCAGGCCACCCCCACGCCTGGCCCGGGGCTAGCATTTGCCCTGCTGGCAGAGCCACTCGGACCCGGCTCTGTGTCTGGGCTGCTTGGATAGGGCCAGTTTTGCCCCAGCTCCTCATGAGCCAGAACTGGATGGGGATGTTTTCTGCCTACTCTGCTGCCTTCTGGAGACAGCTGTTCCTCATCCCTTTGGTCCCCAGGATTTCTCTGTCTCCCCCATCCCCACAAGTGTGTTTGCAGGATGCCTGCCCTGTACTCGGTGTGTTGGCAGATGACACGCGGCTGCTGGCACAGAGGGAAGGGGCAGGCCCAGCTCCAGCAAGGAGCTTCCTGCCCATGCCAGCTGGTGCCTGTGCCCTGGGCAAGGAGAGTGAGATCCTGCTGCTCTGGGAGAGCTGACGCAGGGTGTCCCCACCAGTGCTGCAAGAAGTGGGGTGCAGGCTTCCCCCTTCACCAGCACTGGAGTGGCTGCTGCCCTGGCTAGGGTTGGGAACAGCCTAGGCCCCTGTGGGCAGCGAGGATCAGGGCAAGGTTGCTGCCTCAGCCAGGCGCTGCCCGTGCTGCTGAACACACAGACGTGGCTCGCTGTCTTCCTCTGCTTTAGTCTGGTGCTTAGAGCTGGGCCCTGTCTCAGCTCTGCCAAACAGACCTCCAGTTAGTGAATGCCCCTTGCTGTGCCTCACTTTCCCCAGGGCTGGGGAGTGACCACCAGTCCTCCCTCCCCAAATGCAGATGCCCTGTGTGTGTGTGGCCTCTGCCCTCCCCACTTTGAGGGGGGAATAGGACTCATCTCAACCTGCCAGCTCCTCTTGGTGAGGGCTGATGTGAGGTGGGAGGGGGGCTGCCCCAAGACTCCCTCCAGCAGTGGATGCCCCACAGGCAGTTTGGGGGCCACTGGGGTCTCCCCCTTCTCTAGCTTCCCCCCTGCAGGCCTAGGGCAGGGAGGCTGCAGGCAGGAGAGGCCAGGGTGTACAAGGTGGGTGCTCCATGCCCCTCCATGTGACTGGGAGCCCTGGCACCCCTCAACACCCCACAGGGGGCTGGGAGCAGTGGGGTTGGGAGCAGGACAGCACACCAGGGCAGGGGGCATCGGTGACTTTTGTACATTTGAATGTCTGACCCTTTTTTTCAGCGTACGTTGAATGCAGCGGTCATAGAGACCCGGTTTTTGTATTTAATAAAAGTTTCAAAAGTTTGTAGGGTTTGTGGGGCCAGGTGGCAGAGGGTAATCACAAGATGGGGCAGTTCCAGCATCCAGCTAGGGCGAGGTGCCCAAGGCATGTGTAGGACAAAGCTAGCTGCCCTCACTGTGGGATGGACACTTGCTGCCCCACCTCCCTTTGGGGACAGTGCTCTTCCCCCAGCAGGGACAAGCCCCTGTCCCCCATCCTCTGCCTTAGCTCAAGCTGGTTTTGTAAGTCCAAGTGGGGCAAGAGAGCATCCCCCAGCACCCGGCTTGGCTGTGCAGTGCTAGTGCTGAGCATCCAAAGGGGAAGGAGCTGCACCCATGAGACACAGTCTCCCACTCTCCCGTGCCCCTGCCAGGGTCCCCAAAGATCACAGCAGAACATGGCTTCAGGAATATAAATTTCATTAAAATCTAGGATACTGTAGAACTCTACACTGGGAGAGACACTGGCACAGACAGCGCTGCCCAGGGATGCACGCGTTATTGCTAACAATTAGAGGTGAAGAGTAGCGGCGTGACACGTGGGGCAGGGCATGGGCACCATGCGGGAACCTGCACCCCTCACTGCGGCACGGCACGGGGCTTGGAAGGGGGACGGGGGAGCTGGAACATCCTGCTGGGGCTCAGCACCCACCGCTCACTGTCTCTCAGCACCGTGCCGAGCTGTACCATGTCCCTGTGCCAGCTTTGGCAGGGAGAGTGTGGCGCTGGCTGGAAAGGGAGCAGCAGGGTTGGAAGGTTTTTACCCCATCCTCCCCAAAGCAAGAGCTCTGAGCCCTTGGGCTCAAGCTGGAAGACAGATTTAAAATCACCTGGCCTTTGCCAGTGCATCCTGCTCCACTAATACTGGTTTGGGACTGAGCATCCCTGGAGGGCTTGGAGTGAGTGGGCTGGTGCAGCCCTCCGCATCTCCACTGGTATCTCTTGCTAGTAGCAGCTGGGGGTGAGCAGTCCATCCTGCTCTCCTTTAGCACCATGGAAGGTTCTCCCCCTGCCCATGCTGGGTCTACTAGGGAAAGCTGGACCCTCTGCCCTTCCCCATAACCCCTTGGCCAGGCTTCAGTGCCCCCAGCCTCCTGCCCCACCATGAGGCAGGCAGCACTGCTGGGCTGTGCCCACGCTGCTTACGGCTGCACCCAGCTTTGTGGGTGGTGCCTGGCCACCCAGGTGGGCACCCACAGCCCCCCAGTGGGGCCACAGGGTGGAAGGGGCATGGTGGGGTGGGTAAATACCAGCTAACCATCTGCTAAACATCCCTGGGAGTACCATGCATATGTGTGTGCCCACGTACCCACTTGCATGCCTGTACCATGTCTATGAGGAGCACACAAGTGCTCTAAGTGCTTGTATCTTGTGCCATGAGTCCTGCTGCCTATGCAGGCAGTGTGCTTTCCCCCATTTCCCTGTGCTGGCCTGGTCCCTGGGCACAGTCGTTGACAGGACCCTGCAAGCTTTGAGCCACGGAAGGTGCCCACCCAGGCTGGGGGTCCCTGCAGTGCCAACCCCTGCCATGAAAGCCTTGTGCACACACAGCTTAGGGTGGCTGCAGGCAGTCTTGGCATGCTCCAGCCCTGGTCTCACCTCATGCTTTCTCCATGGGTAGGCCAGGAGAGTGCCCCATGGAGGGGCAGGCTGACTGGCTTTGGGGAGAGCCAGGTGGTATATCTCTCCTCCCCCCTCCCCCCCACCTTCCTGTGCATCCCTCTGGGGCAGGGCCCCTGAAAACTGCCTCTGGCTCCTGGCCCTCCTGCGGCTGTGCCCCTTCCTCTCTTGTCCCAGCATTGCGCACAAAGGTTACCGTAAACATGAGGGTTACACCACGGGTGTGGGGGGTGTGGGGGTGAGGTTAACCGGCGAGGAGGTGGAGGGAGGCTCAAGGACAGGTGCTGAGAGCCCCCCCACGGTCCGGTGCAGCCCGGAGCCAGGCTCCGCCAGCGGAAGGTGCGAAAGTGTCACCGCGCAGGAGAGGTTAGAGGGGGTGCAGGGACGGTGGGGTGGGTCACAGTCTGGAGTCCTGGCTGTGGGCTGAGCCATTGCTGCCCTGCACAGGGGAAGCAGCTGCCGCCTCACTGCGGTCCTTCTCTGGCTGCAGGGGCTGCACCTCCAGGTGGGACTCGGTGGAGGGGCTGAATGCTGGGGCATAGCGCCCGCTGCGGTGCTCAGCCAGTGCTGGGCCCCAGTCCTTACTTGCCTTGGTAGCATTTTTCAAGCGCTACAGAGAGAGAGAGAGACAGAGGATGGGAACAGGGTTAGCACCCACCATGCTGCCCTGCCCTAGCCTCCCACAACATGCTAGTGGATCCCAGGGGTGCCTGGAGTTTGGGTGCCCCACAGATGTTGCCTGCATACAACCACTGCAGGGTGCTGACAGTTCTAGTGGGTGGGGGACAACCTTGCAGGCTGTCCCAGGTGGGACATGGACAATGGGGTCTAGCCTCTGCCCACCCACCTCCAGCAGTGTGTCCCCCTCAGAGCGGCACACTTTGTAGATGGCGTAGATGGGGATGCAGATTACAGAGGAAAGTGCCATGAGGAAGCCGATGCTGATGGCCCAGGTGGGGTAGATGTAGTCATTGTAGGAGATGGGTCGGTACTGGATCACTGTGAAGACCAGGATGAACTGGAAAGGGACAGGCAGGATCAGCCAGTGGGGAGCAGTCAGCCTGCTTTGTAACAACCCAGTTTGCCCTGCTCTGCCCCATCCCTACTGCCCTCCTGCAGATCAGCACTCTCCTCCCCAGGGCAGGCAAGTGGGCTTCTTGTCCCTTGGGACCTTCCTCCCAAGGTCCTATCCCCCTGTACTGTATGGTCATGATGCTCACAAAGATGATGGCAGGTGAGATAAAGCGCCAGCAGATCTGGAAGAAGAGTGGAGGTGGGAAGCCCAGCATCATCTCAATGTCCTTAAAGTAGTTGCGGTGCCCTGGGGAGACAAGTGGCCATTAGCCCCAGCGCAGCTGGGCTGGGGCCTGGATAGGACCCTCAGCTCCCTCCCACCTCTGCTCAGCACCAACTCCAGACTCCAAGTGATGGCACCCACCAAACTCCTCAGGTCACGACTGCCCTGACTGGCCAATGGCCTTTCCAGTTAGCATGCAGCAAACTGCTGATTGGCTAGAAGTTAGCACACCTCCTTCCCCACTGGTTGGCCAGGGCAGCCCTGCCAGCTGATTGGCCATTGATGGTTGCACCTACCATAGATGTACATGATGGCCACGCACATGATGCAAGAGATGACGACCAGAGAGAAGCTAGCAGCATAGTTGTCCATCAGCAGGAGCCAGTAGATGCCCGCCTACGAGAGGGACCCGTTGGCACAGTTGCCTCAGCAGTACTACCGCCGTTGGCGGGGCAACAGCATAGGCATTCTGCCAAGGCTGGCATTGCAAAAAACAGTCCGGATACCACCACCATAGTTGGCATGTCACCAAGGTTGGCATGCTGACTCTTAGTCAGGATACCATCACCAGTGTTGGCATAGCAACACCAGGCCTTTGGTGTCACCATCACCACCAGGGTGGTCACAGCAACAATGTGGATGTGGTTGATGGTGTTAGTGCAGCAAGTTTGCTATGGCAATGGCAGAGGCAGAATGCACCCTGTCACCACAGTACCACGGTCACCTACCTGTGTGGTGAGTGGAACACCCAGTAGGAAGCCTGCCACAGCTACCCCCAGTGTCACGAAGGTCTTCCTGCGGATGATCCACTCATTGCCCACTTCGTCTACAATGGCTGTGACCAGTGTCTCCAGTAGGCAGAACTGTGCATGGGAAAGGAGGAAGCATGTTACCACCTTGGCCCCACCCCAGCCCAACATGGTGACCCCAAAACACTGTTCCACCATGACCTACCTGTGTGCCTAGTCCCAGGAGGATGAGCATGAAGAAGAAGAGAATGGACCAGAGGGGCGAGATGGGGAGCAAGGTAAGGGCTTCAGGGTAGGCAACAAAGGCCAGGCCGGGACCATGGTCAGCCACCTTGGAGACATCCACACCCAAGTGATTGGCCATGAAGCCCAGGATGGAGAAGATGACGAAGCCAGCGTAGACGCTGGTGGCGCAGTTGGTGATGCTGATGATGATGCTGTCCCTGTGGGGAAAAGGGTCAGGACCGGAAGCAGGACCAGGAGACAGCAGGGGTACAAGGGGACTGTAGCTAGGCACTCACCGGTAGCAGTTGTTGTGAAACTTGTTGTAGGAGGCCATGGTGATAAGACCACCCCAGGCACAGCCCAGTGAGTAGAAGATCTGTGAGGCTGCATCACCCCACACCTGTGGTGGTAGAGTGGTCAGTGCTGTGCCCTCCAGCCCTGTTGTTCTCCGGCCACCTGCCACCCCTTGTCCCCACTCACCTTGGCATTGAGGATCTTGTCCCACTGGGGTGTCAGGTAGTACATTATGCCAGTGAGGGCCCCTTCCAGCGTGATGCCGCGCACGAAGAGGATAGTGAGCACCACGTAGGGGAAGGTGGCAGTGAAGTACACCACCTGTGGGGCGGCACCTCAATGGGGTGGGGCCACGGACACGGGGTGTGGCCTGGGATAGGGGCGGGGCTATGTACTGGAGAAGGGTTACAGTCGAGTATGGGCAATGATCCCACAGGAGAGGGTATGGTCCAAGGTTAGGGGCAACACTCAGGGAAGGTGGGGCCATAGCCACATGGGAAGAGCTGTTCCCAGAAGGGGTGTGGTCTTTCCCAGAGTGGGAGGAGCATGCAGAGGCCTCAGACCACTCCTAAAAGGGGAGGGGCTGTGCCCAGAAGGGGTGCAGACATATCTACAATGGGAAGTGTATTCCCAACAGGGGAGGGGCTATGCCTCGAGGAGGCATGGCCATCTCTAGAGGGTTGGTGTTCATGCCCAGGGGGCACGGCCCGAGAAGAAACACATGGGTACCTTCCCCGAGGACTTGACCCCCTTGATGAGGCAGAGGAAGACAACGACCCAGGAGACTCCAAGACACCCCAAGAGGGGCAACCGCACCTCTCCCAGGTTCCCGATGTCATCTGACAGGTCCAGCACATACCTCCTGCATGGAGGCAGCCAGCATCAGCGGGGCCCACCACCACTGCCTCCCCCATTCCCTGTCCCTATCCCTGGTACCTCCAGTACTCCTCGCTGGGGCTGGTGCGCTTCTGGGTGGTGTTGAGGAGGCGGGTGAGGTTGAGGGCAGCACGGCTGGAAAGGTTCCCATCCAGCACCCCCATGCAGTCGGGCGTGTTCCAGGGGTTGCTGCAGTATGTCCAGGGCAGCACACGTGTCATGGACACAAAGAAGTAGTAGAAGGCAATACAGATCACCACGTTGTAGTAGATCCCGATGTATGTGGACACCACCATCATCCCGTAGCCCACGCCTGGGAACAGCACCAGGGAGGGGTGAGTGGCATGGTGCAGCATGGCGCAGGTACAGTGCACAGCACGAAGGATTGCAGGGGTGAGGCAGCATGCAGTGCTGTCAGCAACTGTGCAGCCACTCTGTGGCTTGGGACCTGGCCATGACACTGGGGTGGGGAGCCCTATGCATGGGATCCTGTACATCCAAGCAAGGCTGGTTGTGCTGAGGGTCCCCTGGGACATGTGGCAAAGCAGAGGGGACGGATGGCCTGCAAGGCTGCAGGCAAACCCTTGAGGTCCGCAGCCCTAGAGAACCACTTGGTAGGGGTCTTTCCTGGCTATGGTGACTTTAGGGCTACATCTACCTATTGGCATGTGACAGAGGCCACACAAGCAAAGGGAAACATAACGCAGTCTGAACAGGTGCAGAGCACATATGAGTGTGTGTATGGGCTGCCCGCACTCAGATGTGACACGTGGGCACGTCACCCAGCAGTTAGCGTTCAAGCATGTACCAGAAGAGCCAGCAGTGTGGGAAAACACCGATGTGCCAGGAGCTGCACCCGAAGCAGGAACCAGCCACAGCAGGGCAGGCTCTACGTATGGCCAGTAGCCATGCACATGGGCACAACACCCACTGCCCATGCTGCAGGGAGAAAGCTGAAGGTGTGTGCCCACAGCCAGAAGGGCCAAGGCACCTGCAGCATGTTCAGGGGACCTGAGTGGCCTCTGCAAGAGTGACGCAATGGGCACACGTGTGGCATGTGCAGAGATCTGTGTGTAATGCCTGAAGTGAATGCCAATGCAGGGCTGGGATATTTGCAGGAGATGCATCGCATGTGCAGCAACATGTGTTACACGTGCAGGGTATGCCATGCAGGCTGTGTGTGCAGGGCAGGATAGCCCAGGGTGTGTGTGCGCACAGGACACCTGTGCTATGCAGGCAGTGATCTGTGTGCAAGGTCCACGTATGTGGGTATGTGTGAGCTGCAGGTGCCTGCACAGGGCTGTGTGATGTGCCAGAGGTGTGTATGCAGGGGACATATGGGGTGTGCAGGGGCTGTGCCAGTGGGGACGGGCAGCTCCTTACCTTTGAACATGGGGCTGACCCTCCAGACGCCAAGACAGCCCTGGCTGGCAAACTGCCCGAAGGAGAGCTCCATAAAGAAGAGGGGGATGCCACAAAACACCAGCATGATGAAGTAGGGGAACATGAAGGCACCTGATTGGGCAAGAACCAGAGGGTGAGAGTGGGCAATGACCCTGGGCACAGCTGAGCTCCCTGTGCCCTGCACCACTCAAGCAAGCCAGAGGCTGACAAGTACTGCACAGGGTTAGGACCCATGTCCCCCACCCGTACCCTGAGGCATCCCACTCCCCTAGCCCCCCCCGACACCCACCTCCCCCATTGCGGTAGCAGAGGTACGGGAAACGCCAAACGTTGCCCAGACCCACGGCATAGCCCACGCTGGTCAGCACGAACTCGATCTGGTTGCCCCAGTTGCCACGCTTGACACTCTTGTCCTGCTTGCCCCGCTCCCCGGGCACGGCACCATTCTGCGGAGAGATGTCGTGGGGTGTGTCAACTGGGGACCCCACCACTGGCCCCATCGGAGGGACAACGGCTGCCGAGAAGGGCTGGGTGGTCCTCGGCATCCTT
>VWZO01011119.1:0-10344 GCA_013396975.1 Bucco capensis
GAAGGCCAAAGTTGGCTTTTGTGAAGTCCAGTCAGTAGCACACACACTGGACAATCCTTTAACACAAATGTCTTTGTTAGACCTCAATGGAAGCAAGTTCCCTAGACAAAAGCTTTCTGACAGAGGATCTTTTTTTTCCTCCTTCCACATGCTGAAAATGGGA
Organism: Bucco capensis; assembly: GCA_013396975.1. Lineage (NCBI taxonomy): Eukaryota > Metazoa > Chordata > Aves > Piciformes > Bucconidae > Bucco > Bucco capensis. The sequence continues at coordinate 164 of VWZO01011119.1, forward strand.
GTCCTTAGTAAAAATTAATCTCACAGCTTCTCTTTCAACACACTTAAAAAGACAAAAAGAAATCTCAACAGAGCTGTGGAAATAAATTTTAATGTGTTATTTTTGACTTTGAATATATTTGGATTTTATTCTAATATTCCACCAATTAATGCCCTACCATGACAAGAAAGCATTCAATGATCTTCCCTTTCCATGTTTCAAAAAACATTTTAATTACAGAAACTGGTGGCCAAGCTTGGTTTCTCCATCACAGACATTTTAATCAATACCAGTCTGAGGACTTTAAAAAGAAAAGATTAGAGCTGAAAAGTATAAGCCTATCAAAGAAAAAAAATGGCTGCAAGACTACAAGAACAGCAGGGAAGTCTTGTGATGTACCAAGAATCTGATGAAGCAAGATTACATTGTATGAGAGAAAAGCGGAACAGGTATGTATGTATGGCTAGGCTTCATGAACGAATATCCAGGGAGGGGTCCATCCACACTCCTCATCAGCGCCTTTTACAAGCGTGCTGATAAAAAGAGGATAGCGGATAGCACCCTTGAGCCTGTGCAGTGGATTTTTTTTTAGGTGAGACACAGCATGTGCAGAGCTGGACCCACCCTTTAGTCCTAAGGTTCATCTGCCAGGGCCTAGCAAGTTTGGACACTGGCAGTGAAGTCCTTAGGACGTAGGTTTTATTAGAGTGTTCTTCTCTTAGATGGAAGGCCTTACAGGGCTAAACGAGCTCCATCTGCCCGGGTTTGGAATCAGAGTTGTTCTTCTCCTAGGATGACTGCCAGAAGGCTAATGAGCACATCCAACCCATACAAGGATTATAGGAACATGGGTATCACTCCCCACACTTTACCATGGGCAATGAGTTTAAGGTTCCCTCTGCTGTCGGCACAGTTATCGCACCGGGGCCACAGAAGACCCCAAGTGATTTTCAGACTGTGCCTGAAAGGCGAACAGGTATTCAACAGTTAAGAGATTATTTCCCTTTCCTTTTTATAAAGTATTATCAAATTACCCACCTTCTTGGGATATATCAAGAAAAGTATACTTTAGATAAAGTTTTTGTTAGGCATCATGTGTCTCAAATATCTAACCTAAAGAAATTTCCACTAGAGTGTACTGGACTGTTCGTTCACTACTAAGAAGGAAAGTATTAAATAAGGATCACACATAAAAAGCAAATAATATCATAGGAAATTGCAAAAGAACCAAGTAGCACTTTCTGAATGTCATACAGCAAAGGATAAAAATAAAGCTAACAAGGGAACAAGTGTATGTATCTGACTTTATAAGATGACCTTGATGTTGTGAACTACTATTTTCTAAATATCTGGTGCAATGAAATCCAACTGTAACTGTACACAGAAGCACTCTGCACTCTTCTCACTTGTGTATATCACAATACTTATTTCTCAAATGCTGTCCTGAACTGTCATTCCTTTCTGTTCTGGTGACTTTGGTATATGTATGCCACAAGATGCAAATGGCAGTGTCATCAGTATTGTTCTACCATTGATGCCTCAATGACTGTACCTAGCTCCTTGTCCTGGAGCAGAACTAAAAACTGAAATAAAATGCTATCATCAACTCAACTTAATTTGGGATTCATTTTGCAGAACTTTTGACAAATACTGAGTCTTTCAAGCTTGCATTGAGGGTGAAATTCTCTGAACACCACATAAATTATCTTCCTATCAGGAGACACAATCCACAGAAACCTCTTGTACTACGGAGGAACAAAGTATTACAAGCAGAGAACTCTAAGATTCTTTTTAAATACTGTAATCTTTTTTCAGCACATCTTGCAGACATATACCACCACCAAAATCACAGAGCTAAAAATCAGAAACACGACAGTGTGAAAAATTCGGACAGAAAAACTGTCAGTATATTTGAAACTTACCACACATTATTCCCAAAGCTGTGCTAAATACTGCCATATAACCAAAGTAAAATGATGTTTGAAACAGGCCATACATCCTGAAAAAGGAAGACAGAAATTCACGCTGGGTGTTTTTCCCAGTTTTTCCTCAAACTTATTTAGCAATATGGTAATCTCATATTCAAGTAAGAAAACTACCACCTACTTTGTCTTGAAAAAGTAGTAGTAAAAGGAGTACATGTAAACATAAATCGCAGTTGATGCCGCAGAAAGAAAGCTTGTCCATTGCCTGGAAGTAAACATGCGTCTGCATTATATATCTAACCAAAAGGTTTCCCAGAAGATGCACAATGCACTAAAACCTTACCCTAAAAAAAAAAAGTGTACTGGTTCTATAGGCTGATTTAACAAAATCTACTTGTTTACTCTAAGTGACAGAAGTTTCTACAGCAACAGCTATCACTGATACCAAGTAATGATCCTTCTTCATTTTCCTGTATTTTTTTACACATACATACATACATGCCCACACAGATGCGCATACACACAGAAAGTTCCTGTACAGAATGGATCTGAGAACTGCTTTTATTCCCTACAGCTAAAATCTGGACATGGAACACTTTGAAAAGATCCATCTAGACTCAAGAACATTACTTTCCTATAAAACTCTCACAATCTAGTTAACTATGCAAATAATGCAATACTTACCACCTGTAATCCTCTGCATTTAGCAGGAAATATGTACAAACAATAGTCACACAAACTGTCACAATGCAGAGGATAACCAGAACCAACATCATAAAGCCATAAACATAGTAGATCTTGTAAGCCCAGAATGAAGTAAAAATGAAATACCTGAAAAGAGTAAACAAAATGTGCAGATGATATTGTAATTGGATTTAAATTATTATAATTTTTAATCAAATTGGCAAATAGCTGACATACTCACATTTCAATAAAAATGGATCCAAACGGGAGGATTCCACCCAGGCAAACAATAACAGCTGGTTCCATGAACCTGAACAATATTAAGGTAAGTTTAGGGACACAATCTTTCATTTATAAATTAATAACACATAGAGAATTATTTAAAAGGCATGATAACAAGAACATTCTGTCTCATACCAGCATACTAGAAAGAATATTACCCCAAAGATTTCATGTGTATGGATAGAAGGAGGAGTTATTCTTGGGGAAATTTGAACGAAAAAATAATCCTCATGCCTGTCACTTATAGGTGTAAAAGATTAGGCATCTAACCAGCCTTAAAAGCTACAGAAAGAATCAATTTTGCCCAAAAAGGGCTTAAGCAATCAAGCCCCATAACATCCACTAGTAATGAAGGCACTGAAAACACAAAGCTGTTGATGGCTACAAATATAGCAAAAAGCACAAAAAACTTATATAACTATTACAATGCAAAATTAAGAACCTATGTTTATTTTTAATGCTATACTGAGTCATAAGCCTATGGCCAAAAAATGAATTCTTGGCTGCCTGTAGATGATACTGTCACTTACTAAAGGTGACCTCTGTAATACCTGCAATGAGATGCTGAATCTAGCTTGTAACCAGTGATTTAATTTGCAGCTTCTTTTATTATTTTTAGGGAGATTTGTCTAAGTTGATGGTGTGCAATTTCATCGCCTGCAAGAGAAGTATCATTTCTTTTTATCTGTCAGGTACTATCTAGAAAAATCTACCAGATTCTCAAGTATGGGTTACAATACAAACAAAATCCTAGCATCTGAGCTGCACAACCTGACACTAACAAGAGACTAAACATGCTATGCCTCCTGGATATCACAGGCATACATGTTTCAGTGCCCCCTTCACTTTGTCCATTCTGCTCCTCTGAATAAGGACAGCAAGAAAAATCTATTGAAAAAAAAGTCCTCTGAGGACATTTTCACATCCATATCTTGGCTGCTTCCATCTCAGAATTAAATTAATATGAAAAAGTGACTGCATTCATGATTTAAAAAAAAAAAAAAAAGTCTACCTTTGGAGACTAGGCATCCACTCTATATTCACTTCAAAAATAACAAAGACTTATTATTCACAATTCAAACCATATACCTAGAGTATTTTAGGCTCTGCACCATAAGCAAAAGTGCAAAACTCGAAACAGCATTGCAAGTTTCTCTCCACCATTACTCTGCAAATATGTCTCAGCTTGTACATAGAGACCATTAACCACAGCAGTTCTGACTCAAGGCACATTCAATCCTAAATCTGTAAGAGGCATTAAGTAAAGAGGAAAGGCTTAGTTTCAAGATACCTATTCAGAACTGGGTTAGGACCATCCCTTTTACGTAAGAAACTAAAAAGTATTACAGGCCAAATGTGAATCAGTGACCCAGGACTGTAAAAAAACTGCTATCAACCATGGTGTTTTAATTCAACAGAAAAATCACATTAAGGAAATGTGAGTAGAGCTGCTGTTCTAGGAACAACTTCATTCAAACAAAAAAAAGTTGTTCCAGAAAAACTTTTAATGATCACACCTGAAAAGTTGTTTTAATAGTACTAAAGTGAATATTTCTAGTTAACATTTGTCTTTACCATTTTTTCTCTGGTATGGGACGAGGCACTGCATTCACACGACATGGAAAATTAGGCTGTCCTGACAGATTTCGGCCAAGAATCGTACCAACGAGGTTCAATGGAAGAATGACAAAGAAACAAATACAGCACACTGCCACCTGTAAGTAAAACACGTATAAGATGACAAAGGAAGTTAAACAACCCTTTCTACATGTATTAGTCCTTAGTAGTTATTGCTGTGGAATCTAACTCCTAGTCATGTAGCATTTAGTCAACATACATCTATTTTATCAAACATAAGTACTTATTTCCTAAGAAACTTCCTAATAAACATTACTAGGTATATATTTTTTGCATCACTTGAGAGACCAGAACCATTGCAGATTTTTTTTTATTTTCTTCTAATCACTATACTCAATACCTCGCATAGGAAAGAAATTGAAATCTTCATGGTACTTCATCACAGAAACTTTTGTCAGGTTCTGAAACTTTCTCAGAGTTAACCGTGGGGTTTAACATCTAGCAGCTAGGCAGTTGTGCACAAAATGACAACTGCTGGATATAAAATGTTTAATCCAATCCAAAAAAGAAGCCCAAAGAATAATTTCAAAGCCATGTCAGAATCCTACAAATCAAAATTCTGAGTTCAATTTTCTCCACTATCCACCAACCAGGTAATGAAGAACAGAGATTGTCAAAGACACAAGTGAACACTGTCATGCACAGATACGCAGTTTAGAAGCACAATGGCCCTACTTACGTGCAGAGATTAGGTTTATACAAAGTGCAGCATAGTCAAGTCAACATTCCACCTCTTATCAAAGGAACAGCCTCCCTAAAATCTTACCATGAACCATTTTTTTTTCCAGTATATGTATGTAGCTCTACTTTTGCTATTCCTTGAAGACAACATATTTATATATTCCAAAATGGAAAAAATTAGTGTTTAGAAAGACATTCTCTACTTGCAACTCCATAGTACAAAATCAATTAGCATCAGACAGTTTTTGATATTGATGTCATATTTATGCATAGTCTCTAAGCTGCCTTTTAGCTCAGAGGCTTTTTTCAGCAAATCAGTTTCTGCCTTTTCCAGATTTACAGTAGTCAAGAAGAGGTGGTAATTCTTGCCAGCAATTTAAATCAAGGAGAGAGGTTCTAGAAAATGCCAGGGTAAAAGAAGTAATTTCTATGTTCTAGTACATTTAGAAGGAAAAGGTTTTATTTCCCCAAGAAAACAGTAGCAGCAAGTTTGTACTAGAACATTCTGGAAGCCTCTTGATATTCAAAAGAAAGGTGGAAAAACTCAAAGGTATCTTATCCATAAAGACAGAGAGCTTCACAGGGACTTCAACCTGAAGTATAATACAGTAATTTCAAACAATTTTCATTTCCCTCTACAAACCAGCTTTATTAGAGCATTGCTTATTCTGATGAAGCTTCTGACTGATAACCTGCTCCTGCTAAAAGTCTGCTAACTCCACTGAAGTTTTATTGCCAGTCATAATGATTCAAATACTTCCACAAAACAGAAAGATCACTAAAATCAGTATATAAAGTCCTAACATCCTGATAAGTGACACCTGAAGATTTGTATTCCCATTTGCTTTTGCATGTACATGTTTCCATGATCTTAAAATACAAATCAGTTCAGCAGATTTACAAAACAAACTTTAGCACAGGTGGAATTCCCTTCCTTCAGCTTTTCTGACTTCCAAATGTGAAGACAAGTGAGAAATGTGATATCATAAATGTTTGCTCAGCAGCAAAACAGAGCCTCTTTGCACATATCAAGCATCAATGTTGTAAACTTTTATGACAGTATTGTATATGGCTGCTAGCCTAGGAAAGAAAAAGCAATACAATTTTCCATTGGGGCACTGACCAACTAATACAAACATATCAAACAGAGAATTTTAGTCTAATTTTGTGAAGAAAACTAGAGAAATTAAGTGAACATCTTGTGATCCTAAGCTTCATTTTGTGGTAGATTTAAAATAAGAAATCCAAGGCTACGCAAACTTAGCTCTGAATAGACTGGACAATGTAACATATCACAAACACTGACAGACAAAAGAGGATGTACATAGAAATGTTAAATCCCAAGATCTGTTACAAATATTGAAAAGAAAACAAGACTTCCTGTATTTAAGTATTTTTGAAGTTAACAGTGCTATATGGTGTATATTTTAAAAAACGCTGCTCTCAGTACCCCTGGCAAGCTCAAATTCTGCCAAAGTGTCAAGTGATTATTTCCTATGTTGTATTTACAGGGTTATTTGAGGTTGCCTTGACAAGAAACAAATCCTGAACAAAAGCCACAAGAAACAAGAAAATTCATCATGATTAAATGAGAAAGCAATCCAACCAGCCCTGTTTTTCAAGTGACGTGGTTAATAAACAGATACAAGACCATAACTGGATACTAAACAGCACTTTACAAAGTGAAAATAGGGATTCATTTTCTTAAAGCCAGATCACAGAATGGAAAGCTTATCAAGTCCAACCACCCTGCCGTGAGCAGAAACATCTTTAACTAGATGACATCGCTCAAAGTCCCATCCAACCTGACCCTAAAGGTTTCCAGGCATGGGGTATCTACCACCTCCCTGGGCAACATATTTCAGTGTTTCACCACCCTCACAGTAAAAAAAAAAATTTCCTCTATCTAGTCTAAATGTCCCCTCTTTTAGTTTAAAACCATTACACCCCTTGCCCTGTCACAACAGGCCCTGCTAAAGAGACTGTCTCCATCTTTCTTATAGGTTCCCTTTAAGTACTGAAAGGCCACATAAGTTCTCCCTGAAGCCTTCTCTTCTGCAGGCTGAACAACTCCAACTCTCAGCCTTTCTTCATAGGAGGGGTGTTCCATACCTCCAATCATTTTTGTGGCCCTTCTCTGGAGCCACTCAAACAGGTTCACGTCCTTCTTGCGGTGAGGACTTCAGAGCTGGACACGGATCTCTGTGGGATGTCTCACCTCATCTCATATTGCCTGATGTTTTATTTTTAATGCTTCACTGCAATGATTTGGAAGTAGCTTTCACTTGGAATCCTTTTGTATTGCATTTTAGCTTACAAGCAATTTGCACTGGCCATCTAGAAGAAAATTCAAGTTGCTAACTTCCTATGTTGTTAAACACTAACCTTGAATACAAAGCAGAAGTGTCATTTTAAGCAGAAAGAAGACTGTTGTTGGCATCCAGCAGCTGTTGCTACTGTGATTAAAAGTAATCTTACTTGAAGCACCTTTAAACCCCTCCCAGGATAAATTTGTAACTAGGAAGCTAAAGCTATGACTCACAATTGTATTTCGACTAAAATGTAGTTCTCCTGTGTCTACAGCGATGTAAAGTCACTCACCATGGTTCCAAAGGGTATAGCTCTTGAAGCATGGTAATAGATGGCAATGAAGTTAATGAAGAAGGCAGTTCCACACACCATTGTTGGAATAAGGAAGGCTCCAATGAACATCTGCTTTATCCATCGCCTTCCTGTAAGAAGGAACATTCCAAATGGACTGGTGAGATACAGTTTATTTTGTTTAAAAAGTTACTAGCAAGCTCTCTAGCATGCAGGTGTTTTAATTCTCCCCTAAAAAGGCAAAAGAAGTAACAAAATCATCGATACAAGAGCCAACTAGTCAACTAGTTTCATTTGTCTCCTGGCAACTCACAAGATGCAGCATATTAATCAATTTATTAGGCCAGGTGAAAAGATAGGAAAAGGGATACAGCATGAGAACATTTCAGCTGAAGAACACCATATGCTGACTAAGCTGGCCAAAAAACCCAGGGTGTGAAACTTAAGTGTATATGTACACGTCTGTTTAGTAGACACTGAGATATCAGAGCTGGCCCTGTGCAGAGCCTGCTCACACGGACATAAAAAGCTAAGCATTGCTCCCAGGACAACTTATCAGTACAGCAGCTTTCAGGCAGCACCTGCTCAGGGTTGTCTTGACCCAACTAAGCTGACTCTATACATTCACGATGCATGAAGGAACCGCCTATCCCTGGTATAAAGCAAAATGCCACAGCATTTAATACACAGCAAAACTGAACTCAGACATCTTCAACAGCAGGCAAGGTAGAAGGAAGGTGATTTCTAAACCCAGGATAAAAGAGAATAGCAACACTTGCTAATAGTTATCACTAAGTCTGAACTCCCTAAGGAGCTCAACAAACCCTCCTGGTCAACATCTAAAGAATTTTTCACTGTTTTTATTCCCTTTACTCTCTATTCTCTTAACTGTCTATATTTAAATTTAATACACCATAGAAGCACCTGTAATATCCACTAAATAAAAACCAGTCAGACCATTATATGTATTTTCACCAAGACCCAACATAATCAGCATTTCATGGTTTGATACGTGTTTGATCCCTAGGGAAAAAAAACAACATACAAATCTGGCTCAACTGTACAGCAGAGTACATTTTAGAACAGCAAACAATTTGTTTTCCTACAAATCTCTAGGTTTACATATAAATTACATGAAAAGAAACATCAAATCTCCAAACTCGGAGCAGATTAAAGTGCAGTTAAGACTGAATACTAACCAGTATGTCATGTTGAAAGGATGCAAATTTTCTTTTAGGAACTTATCAGAATTATTTTTTTCCAAAGCACCATAGAAGATAATAGATATTGATTACTCTTGCAGCGCAGGGAATGTATGAAACTGGTGGACTGCAATGATGTAATTGGTCACAACTCAGAAACATAGTGGGGAGCACTTGAAGACAGCCTGTCCAAATTTGTTATGTCAGTTTTATTGGGCTTCTGCTCTCTACTGATACTCATTTTGAATTTGCTATGTATAAAGTGGAACACATACTGGAAAGTAGAAAAATTTTCTTTAAAAGATCTTATAAACAGTTTTCATCACCCACAATCAATGGTCTAATAAGTACTGTATACTCATCCTTTCCACATTAACAAACATAACCCCCTTGGTACCTACAGCAGAAGGCTATGTAGGAGTCATCTGGAGACGACATAAGCTGTTAAAAGTGTGTTACAGAAGAACGAGAAACTATTACACTTCCTTGATGTCAGAAGCCAAAAATTTAGATACAAGGCAAAAGAAGCAATTCCCAAGATACAACTGGTAAGAGTTCTTTAGTTCTAGAATCACAGAATAAAAGGTTGGAAGGGACCCCTAGATGTCAACTAGTCCAACCCCCCTGCAGTGGGCAGGGACATCCCCAACTAGATCAGGTTGCCCAGAGCCCTGTCAAGCCTCGCCTTGAATGCCTCCAGGGATGGGGCCTCAACCACCTCCACGGACAACCTGTTCCAGTGTTCCACCACCCTCGTGGTAAGGAACTTCTTTCTAATGTCCAGTTTAAATCTACTCCTCTCCAATTTAAAACCATTGCCCCTTGTCCTTTCACTACAGGCCTTTGCAAACGGGCCCTCTCCAGCCTTCTTTTAAAGTTCCCTTTAGGTACTGGAAAGTCACTAGTAGGTCCCCCCGAAGTCTTCTCTTCTCCAGGCTGAACAATCCCAGCTCCTTCAGCCTGTCTTCATAGGAGAGGTGTTCCAGCCCCCTGATCATTTTCGTGGCCCTCCTCTGGACCCACTCCATCAGGTCCATGTCTTTTCTGTATTGAGGGCTCCAGAACTGGACACAGTATTCCAGATGAGGTCTCACTAGAGCACAGTAAAGTGGCAGAATCACCTCTCTGGATCTGCTGGCCACACTTCTTTTGATGCAGCCCAGGATGCGATTAGCCTTCTGGGCTGCCA
>VWZO01011123.1:970-17710 GCA_013396975.1 Bucco capensis
TATGCTCATCCAAGCCAAGAGCACTTAATTTCTCTAGGAGAATGCTGTGGGAAACTGTGTCAAATGCTTTACTAAAATCAAGATAAATAACATCCACAGGCTTTCCTTCATCCAGCAAGTGGGTCACCCAGTCGTAGAAGGAGATCAGGTTTGTTAAACAGGACCTGCCCTTCATAAACTCATGCTGACTGGGTCTGATCACCTGGTTGTCCTGCATGTGCTCACTCAGCTTTCTCACTGTGGATATATTCTATTTGTATAAAGATGATAAAAGAAGAAAAATAACTATTAAAAATAGCATATTGTATTTGATAAGGAAGACCTGAAAATTATTTTCATATTTCGCATAAAGACTTTCATCACCAGTCACTTTTGTAAAGACACCCAGGGAAACTCCTACCTGTGTCCATAGGACTTGGTCTCTCTACAGTCTTTTGAGCGAGAATCCCATAGATGTGCTTTACAAACAGGTAATGTTTTCTCCTGATGCTCCTAGCAAAGTAACATATGCCTGCCTGCTACTCCACTCCAAAAACACAGAGATCCTGGCTGCACTTCCTATTTTTTGATTTACATGCTAAAACTGCAGAGCACTTGCACTATGCTTGTCTGTCAGCACAAGAGTCATCTCAAAGAAACTTGCTGAAGTACTTGTGATGAAAGATAAGTATGCACTGTGCTGGACAAGGGCCTGAACAACCAGAACAAAAGTGCTGGGGCCAAACAGCTCTCACCAATCAGAGAGATTCAGAATCCAGAGCAGTATGCTGTAGCTCTAGGTCAAATCTGGGATTACTACCAGAGCTCCTGTTCCTGTGCCGATTCAAAATCCAGCAGTGGCAGCTTAGCATGCTGCTCCTCTTTTCTCAGAGTGGGCAAGAATCAAAGATAAAGCCCTAAAGCAGTCAATGTGTATGTACCTCATTTTGTCTTGTTTCCTGTAAAATAGATTGTCATATCATACCACGGATTTTGAGGTTTGTTTGTTTGTTTTCTTAAAAAATGCTTTTATCAGACAGTATCGTGGAAAAAAAAGAAAAAGGGAGAGGAAAGGCACATTTGTGTTTTGACATCTGCAGAGGGAGATCCCTGCTGTTACACCAACTCCCAACAAGCCCTTCATTTATCAGCAAGGTGTTGTGTTGCACTGGATAGAAATGCTACCCAAGAATATGTTAAAATATTGCAAGAGAAGGTGCCAATGAAAAAAGTATTGTAGCCTCCTTTGATTTTCTCTCTCACAAGTGCTTAAAGGAACCAGAGTTGACAGGATGATAAATTTGTACTTCAGTTTTGAGATTGAAAATATAAGCTGGCACACAGTGATCCCATTTCTTAATCATTTCAAGATGGACTTGGAAAAGGCACATTGTCTTGATCTTTCACATCTTGCACAGAGACAATATGTAGCACCAATCTTAAATTTCTCCTGTGATTTTTTCGGGTTGCCATGTACGCCACTGAAAAACTGACTACAATGCTGCCACATTCATTCATCTGAAATACAAACTATATTCTGGTGAGATGTTTCTCATGTTGCTGTGAAGGAAGTGATAGCTGAGGCACAGTTCTGTTATGCCCGGTAGCAAAACTGGAAGAAAATGAAGCCCTGGAGTGGTAGAGAGATTAAGTTAGTGACAACTCTGGTGGGTAATGCTGCAGATTTTCAAGATGCACCACCTGTTGTTGGGTGTTAGTGTGGATGATAAAGTTGGGAGAGGTTATCTTGTGCTATACTAGACACCAATGGTCTACACATTATGTCCCTATGTGGAAACTGCATGTGCATGTGATGATGGTTTGTGCTACCAGTCACCACCTGAACTAATGTGCACCTATAGCAACGATTCACACCAACATTGCTGGAGTAGCTCCTGGGAGGTTACATAGGATGAGCAGCTATGTATCTCCTTTGACTGCTGAAGAGATGCCCACAAAGAATTAAAGGTTCATGGCTTCATAATTTACAACAAAAAAAGGTGATAGTTGTGCTCATCTAATCTGCCACCCTGTACAACGTAAACCACAGGATTTTTTTAAAATCTCTGGTTTGGATTTCAGCCTCACTCTTCAATGAGCTGTTCACTTTAACTAAGCTCCACAGAGAGGCCTATTTTAAGTCCTGTTTCTAGTCTGAGTTTGTCATGCCTCATCTTCCAATCGATTGCTTCTCAAGAGCCTAACATCTCCTCAGGAACATTTTATAGGTTCTTTTTCCATAATGTTATTTACTAACTTTGTCCAGAATTCCCAAGAACTCAGAAGACATTTTGGTGTATTTTTGTGTCTTATTGCAGGCTGTTTTCTTATACTTCTCTGTATGAAGATGCAAGCTCCCACACAAAGAAACCCACAGACCACAGCAACCTCTTGGACAGAGGTAAAAAAGTCTCCAGTTGTTATGACCATTTTTGGAACGTGCGTATGAACTACTTGTAATCTAAGTTCATCCAAAACTATTTTTGATGTCTAGTTGTCAGCATTTTTGTCTCAGCAATACTATTTCTGCTCTGTGCTGAAAGACACTACCCTAGAAAATAGTGGCATTAAACCTTCAAAAAGAGGACTCAAAAAAGTTTGTGTTGATTTGAACATGTTTTTGAAATAGGAATAGAACTAGAGGGAGCTTCTCTTCCACCTCAAGAAATAAGCCATGGATGTATCATATCCTTGATTTTCTTCTCTTTAATAATAAATTGTGTTAGATAAGAGGTTTGGGTTTCAGCCTTTTCTATATATCGGTCTGCAAATTTAATTCTTCTTTTCTCTTTCTTCTTACATATTCATAAAAAGTAGCATGACAGCATGTTGGCTATTGAGGGCTAATAGTTGCTACTTTTATCTCTGAACAGATTTGATCAAACTTCACTAAGACAAAGAGTAAAAAAAAGAGTATGCTTGCCACCAACTTTAAACCTCCAAAGTGTCTCTGCCTTCAAGTTTTCTGCCATTTACTAACCTTCTCCATTTATGGGTCTTTTTCCCTGTAGTGTAGGTACCATGGAACCAGGACTCCTGTTACTTATTTAAGGTCAGATTTCCTGACTGATCTGAATAGTGATTGGCCAGCAATGTTTGTTTTCAAATCTCCTTTTCTCCTGAAACATCCCAATATATTTTTAAGCTCTTCATACTAATTGTTTTATTGTTTTGTTTTCAGAAGCCAGAGATATTAAGGATAGAGGTTTTATAAGTAGAGAACAGTCAGAAACTCTTTCCCTAAATTTATACTTTGCAATCAAAAAGTATAGGAAGATATAAAGTGTTTTAAGAATTACTGACAATTTTAAATATAATACATTTTTCATAGGGACTTCCTTTGAATCCTCTGCATATTTTAGTCAAACAATGCCAACTGCTACCTATTATTAGCAGCCTGTTAACCTTTTTCCATGCAAGCCTCTATTACTTATGTTTGCAATTCTTGTTTTCTCCCTAAGAATCTGAACAGTGATGATCATATTCTTCAGTAGAAAGTTCCTAAATGCCAGCTTTCAGATCTACTACAGTACAAAAGGAAGTTCATAAATACTGTGGACAAGTAATTTTTCTTAATTAATAGTATTTGTTCTTATTATTTTAGCTTACTATTCTCACTTGATGATAACGTGGGTATATAAATTGTAATGATGAGTAAAACATCAATGAACTTTAGAGGTTAATAAAAGAGGTCTCTTCATCCCAATTGAACATGATCTTATATTAGTTTCCTGGTATGTTCTAATCTGGCAGAAACAGCAAAAAGGAAGTTTCCAAGAATTAGGATCTCTTCTTAAAAGCTTTGCTTCTAAATATCAAAGATTATTTTCCTATGAAATGAGACTTGTGGTGCATTAATTAATTAATGCTTGATTACCCCTACAGTACTCTAAATGGCAAGATCTGTGGGACATAATCCAGCCTAAGACAGCAACATGAAATGCCTACATTTTAAAAAAAATGGTCATTTTTTTTCCATTCATCAACAGCTTAATCCAGTGTGATACTTACCAAAGGAAGTTCAATTCAGTTGCTTACAGAGAACATTCAAGTCTCTAATGACTAGCATCTGATTCCTTTTAAAACCATCAAAATGTACTTAAAACATCAAAATAGACATTTCATTTTACCTAGTATTTGAGGTAAGATAGTTACACAAGCCATTTAAGTTCCACAAGGTGGGATACGTAAGCTGGGGAAATAAAAAGCAGTCACTAAAATCTCTGATCTTTTTCTTTAAAGACAAAGAAAAAAATGTACCAAATAGATTTTTTTTTCAACTCTATCTCTTTGTAAGATGATGGTGAACTCCAACTCACTTCATTTAAAGACCTAATCCTGGTCCTAATTAATCAGGAATGTCATTTGTTCTACTGCTGAAATTTTTGTTGCTAATTCGAGAAAATAATAAAACATTAAACAGTTGTGAGCAAACTCAGCTCTTGAAAAGCTAATAACATACAGGTCTTATTTTACAAGTGATTTCTGCTCAGCCTAACTGTAAGCTTAAACGACTTCTGTATAATACCACTAGCTGTTACCTATTTTTACAGATCTTTAAGGGCAACCTCACTACATAAATATGTCTCCTTTACTTGAAGTATTGGAACCCAGGCCAGGGTGACTCTAGTACTACCTAACACTTGATTTTCTGGGCTATTTATAGAGGTGATCTTTAAAGTGGCATCAATATTACCCATTTTAGAGTGACTGAGAACTTGGCCAAACTTCCTTGTCCCTCCCAGGGCTATAGCTGTCAAGGTTTCAATTAATGGAATCCAGTAGCATGAAATAGTAAATGTATTTTGCTAACACACACACACTCACACACAGTCATCATAATTTCCTATGACATTTAAGAGAAGAAAAACCCTCATACATAATCTTGTAGAGATTGAATATTTGGCTACCATTTTTTTCCAAAATAACTATTAGACCTGTAATTTAAAGTGTTCCAGGACACAACCAGGAGAGGTTGGGTGGTTAAATTACACACTGAGGGGGAGATGGGCTGTGAACACTCAATGTGAGCTTTATTCTCTCCAAGAATTCTTTAATTAGAGAAAACCTAAGACAGGTAACAGTTTTATAATAAGAAAGTGCCATTTTTTTCTATTGAACTGACCATTTTGGAAACTCAAAGGATTTCAAGCATGCTATTAATTTTTTACGATGTCAGCATGCTTTTTAGAAACTGGGCTTTTTTTCTGAATTTTAACAGTTGTCCATTTTGGAAATATTTTATTCTCCAAAGCAAAGAATTTGCTTTCCCCAAAGTGAGGAACAGTATCATATTTAAGCTGCATGATCTATTTTTTAAAATGCTATAAATATGAAAAAGCCCTTTCCAAATTCTTAACATTATAAACAGGATCTAGCAAGAGCTGTAGCAAGGGCTTTGTTTGCTTTTGTTCTTAAAAGAGATTTCTTACTTGGATTTCCTTTGCAAGTGTTAGGTTGAAGGCTCAGCACTACTTTAGCTTCATCAGGTCTGGGTACAGAAAGGCATGTGCCTCCCTTGTCCATGTGGTTACCTCCTATGTAACTGATTCAAAGGCCACCAAACCCGCTAGGAGCCTTTCCAGCAAGGACAGTAAGCTTGCATCAAACTGTGTGAACATGAGTACAATCAGGTTAGAAGTTCCAGTATGCAGTGAGAAAGGAGGAACTGAGTCCCTTGGGGACTGACTATGTTCACTTTGTCCCAGTTGTCCCAATTCCACAGTATCACTGTTGCCTACTCAGGCACAGTCTGCAAAATCTGTTGTGGTCTCCTGTGGCCCCTGGTGTGATAANTGCCTACTGCAATGCATCACCAATATGGTCAAAACATATTTATGAATTGTTTCCTCCCCTCTCTTCTCTGAACCATCTCAACCTGAAAAGCAGGGAGAATACTATTCTGAATCTGTTAATTTTGAAAGTCCATGGCTTTAAAACCAACTTGTTACAGCTGGAACTAAAAAATGAGAACTTCTGTGTCTTTCAAAAATCATTGTGTCTTTCAAGAACTGTTTTTCTCATCTCATCCATAAAATACTCTATACTTTCAATCTTGACTCTTTCAAAGACAACCTTTTTAATGCTGTGTTACAAACAAGCTATGGCTATTTCCTCTTTTTCAAATTTTCTTTGTTGCTTTCAAAGTTGGGCTGACGGCAACTAGAGGTTTTAGACGTAGATACACCTGCTCTTCCCTTACTGTTCCCACCACCTCTAAAACAGTTTAAAAAACATTCCCTGAGTAAATATTTGCAGCACAAAGAGCATGAGCTGCAGTGAGTGTGTCCAATGGGAAGGACTTACTCAGCCGCAGTAGGGCCCTGGAGTTGCTGAGCAGTGAAGATCTACCAGGCTGCCTCCAAGAGGTGCTAGATTTGAGACCACCCACTCTCATATTCCTTCCTCCCTTGCCCTAATTTAACAAGGAGGAAAGGCCTCATCTTTGAAACTGCACTTCTTTCCAGTATTTTTTCTTTTACATTTATTTATTTTATTTAGAGGTGGCATATTAAAGGAGCAATCTGGCAAAGGGATAGAGCTGAAGAATTCAGTAGCTCTCCAGAGAAATCAGTCACAGGCCTGGGTTTTTTCTCTAGTAAGCCAAAGGAATTAATCTCCTTCTGTCCAATAAACAAACCTTATGCAGAGCCTAGGTAATAAAATAATTATAACCACACTTCACATACACACTACCATCTGCCCTCTTCTGTTCTGACAGCAGTTCTTCCTGAGGCATATGTGAAGAGGAAAAATTATTAGTAGAGAAAAGAAACACATCAGTAAAGAATAATGTGTGTTTCCTTATTAGAGATTCTATGTCCTCTCCTCCCTCCTTATACCAGTACGTGCAGAACTATAAAACACAGAAATGTTCACAGGATATTAAGCATTTAAGTGCTGATGTCAGCAAGCCAACAAAAATGCAAAGGACAATATACAGAAGTGTTACTGGGGCTACCACTGTAAAGTATTAATTTTATGATGAATTTTAAATTTAACCCAAAAAACCTGTAGATATGGTAAACACATAAACTGCTAGATTAATTAAATCAGATTAGTCCCATATATTCTGCTCCATCAGAAGCAATTTCTATAGTGTGATGAGATGGAAATACAGCTGAGTCTTGACATATTTACAATAAGCACCAACACCCTTCATGTTTTGGTATTCTTCTTCATCACTTTGCTAGCAACTTATGTATTTCCTAATGTTCAGCAGGGTCAGACAGGTATGAAGACAAGAAAACAGTTATATATATAATATGTAAACCCTTATTTAATGAGGAACATTCAGACTCTGAAATTTCTTTTATGTTAATTTGCCAGCTACACTTTTCCCTTGTTCCTATGGAAATAGCACAATCTCTGTTTGCCTTTGATGTCAAGAACTTGTTTATTATTGATCTAAACTTCACATGGTGTCACTAATACTTCATTGACATTGACAGGCATGTCACCAGTAGTTGTCACTGAAGAGTTGTGTGTGTACATGGATGCATGTGTATGAATATATGTGAGACAGAGAGAAACAGAAAATGTGCATGCAGTCTTTTCAGAGCAAACTGGGAATCCTGGGATTTTTTAATCCCTAAAGTGTGTGCAGTGCACAAGGAGTGGTCTGTGGGCAAATTGATGTAGAAACAGTGCATTTCTCACTCTTTCCTAGAAGAATTCTGCCAAAAACCTTACTAAATGGGGCAGAACAATTTTTTCAATTGGGCTCCAAGGAGTCACAAGTAAGAAACATAGAGACAAAGGAAGGCAGAAAGCATCTATGCACTGCATGTTCAAAAGTGTATTTATAAGAAGCAACAAAAGGAGAGTGAGGGGAGAGAGGTTCACAGTTTGGTCATTTTTATCCCTTGAGTGCCATTAAATGTTCCAGGCTGCATGTATCTGGGACCATGCCAGCTGTTTCATGTCCTTTACATGCTGTTGCTGAAGATTCCTGCTAATGGCCAGATCCTCTCAGACCTAAACCTGCTGACTCTTCCAGGTAAGAAATAACATTCAAGAAGGTGTTAGTGATGTGTGTTGAGCAGAAGCACTGCAACACAGGATCTGTGCAGAAGGGCTTCCTTTCTCTTCTCAGCATTGAAGAAGTCAAAACTTCTGTCCCTGTGGAAATTGAGTGGCCTATTCCTCAAATGCAGTGATCTGTTTTTATCTTGACAAGATCTCAGGGCTCCTACATCCAAAGGAAGACCATCTGAGGTAGTAGGGTCAGTCTGGATGGGGAAGATTGCAAAACCAAGATGTGCTGTACAGCACACACATCCTCAGCAACCTTTGTATTTCTTACATGGGGTCGTACGGACAGTAATGAATACAACTATGGCTTGTATGGAGCGCTTTATATCTTAGACTTAGCATAGTGTTTATGAAGTCTTCCTCACTTTGAAAGTCTAATGGAAAAACATACTCTATAAAGCTACAAAACCGGGCATTGACCTGTAGCTAGAATGCCTCTTAAATACAATTCTGTGTTTGACCTTGTTGGACTTCTGTTCACTTACCATAATCTCTCTTGGTTTTTGTTTAACATGGGGAAAGCATATCACAGCCACTCTGCAGGGTATAGGTAAATACATTCCTTACATCATAAGGAGTTAAACAGGACAGTTGCAGAACTTGTCCCAGACGCACTTCTGCTTATGTACATTTCAAAATATGTTGTTATGGTCTTCTTGCTTCCCCTAAACAGCTGGACACAGCTCACTAGATGATCTCTCTCCTTATAAATTGCCCAGTGTTTCCTGATGAGCCATCTTTCCTCTGTTGCTTTAACTTTCTTCCAGGGACAGCTCTCTTGTGTGTACCTCCTTTGACTATAGTGACTTAAATTTTGTATGGCTAGGCTTCGCGAACGAAGATCCAGGGAGGGCTCCACCCACACTCCTCATCAGCGCCTTTTCCAAGCGCGCTGATAAAAAGAGGATAGCGCATAGCACCCTCGAGCCTGCACTATGGATTTTTTTTAGGTGAGACACAGCATGCACAGAGCTGGACCCACCCTTTAGTCCTAAGGTTCATCTGCCAGGGCCTAGCAAGCTTGGACACTGGCAGCGAAGTCCTTAGGACGTAGGTTTTATTAGAATGTCCTTCTCTTAGATGGAAGGCCTTCCAGGGCTAAACGAGNGAAAATAGACTTTAATAACACAGCCTAGAGTTAACCTGCTGGCAGCACTATTGCCATCATTTCCTAAGAAATCTGGAAAACCAAGGGTGGTATTGTTGCTGAATCAGAACTGGGAATCAAGTTCTTATTTCTAGAAAATGCCAAAACTTGCCTCTGATCCTCAGCAAGTGCTTTAACCTTTCAGCATCCTTAACTTTTTAGTTTTCACACAGCTAAAATACCTAACCAATTTTAGCCCAAGTTTGTCCTCATCTTTTTCCAAGAGGGATTTATGAATGTCCCTGGGCCACGCTGGCAATGTACTTTGAGGGCTGTCACTGAAATGTTCCAGTTGGAAGTGCAAATAGTAAGTAATATTCAGGGGTTTTTGTCAGCTGAACATCTTTTCTTTTTGTGATACTTTCTGTAGCTGTGCATGATGCCTGATGGTCCAATTCTGCAACACTTCTGCGAGAATTTCACCTACACCGAAACCTCATGATCAAATCAAGTCTCATTTGTTAAACACTGAGCACCACTGATGTAAATCTACACAAAATACAATAAGGTGAATACAGTGAAACTCAAGAAAGGTACCAAAAAAGGAAAAGTTTCTTGTGTTAGAAAATGTGTATTAGCTAAACTTTACATTTTAAATCCTGGTCTCCTGTGAACCGCAAATATATTTTCCTTATGTCCATGTGTTGGAAGTTTCATAAAATGCTGAGCACATATATTTAAAATCGCTCTGACAATGTATAGAAAAAACCTCTAAAATACTGTGACACGGCCAATTTCCATGCTTTTTAAAATCCATGACATAACACAATATATTTTATGAGTGCATATATACATCATAAATACTGGACAATGTCATAATATTTTTAATGTTTTATATGTTGTCAAATCTGCTTTAAACACAGTATGTCTGCTATACTTTTACTGAAACATAACTCAGAGTGATGCAGGAAATCAACTATATTCTTTTTCCATGTGGGTTTATTACTTATTTTATGGTTTTGTTGCTCCTTACAGTACAAAACATTTTTCCATTTAAACATAAGGAGGAACTTCTTTACTTTGAGGGTGGTAGAGCACTGAACAGTGTGCCCAGAGAGGTGGTGGAGTCTCCATCTCTGGAGATATTCAAAACCTGCCTGGATGCCATCTTGTGCAACCTGCTCTAGGTGAACTTGTTCTAACAGGGGATTTGGTCTTGATGATCTCCAGAGGTCTCTTTGAACCCCTAATATTCTGTGATTGTTATGTTAACCTTGTCTAACCACTGGGAGTGAGGTGATAACCACTTAAAAACAAGGAAAGAGCTGCCTTTTCTAAAGCTCCTACACTGCCCGAACTCCAACCTTCTCAGCCCAGTCACACAGCTGCAACTCTGCTGCAGCACATTCAGTCAAGACCCGGGACATCCCAAGTACAAGCAGAGCAGATGAAATCATGCAAAACCAGAAAATCCTTTTCTTTGTAAGTCAGTATTATTGGAATGCAACTGAAATCCTGCAAAGCAGGGTAGAAGTTAAGCACCTCAAAATTATCATGTCCCCAAGCTGATGGCTGACACCTCCCTAGCTTCCAAGAGGCCTGACCAGTTTTGGTAAGGACTGGCTAGGTATTATCACAGCCACTTTCACATGACTAACCCTCACACAAGTGGGTGCTACAAAATGTTGAAACACAGTGCCCATGTTTCCTTGTGGACTAGATCTTTCATCCATTTCAGTGCCCCATAAGTAACTGAACACTTGTCCACCTCTCAGTACCACAATCTCCTACATCCAAATAGTAAGGCAGAAGGGGAGAATTTCATCACCATGTAATGCTGTGAGATTCNGTGAGATTAAATTTACAAGAAAGATACACTTTCTTATAGATATAGACTGAAATCCTGGCCTCACTGAGGTAGAGAGGAAAATCCTCAGAGTTCAAAAGGCAAAAGGCTTTACCTCTAAATTTCTTGCTTATCAGAGATGACCATGAGTAGAAGCTACAGGCTATAAAGAATGTCTAGCTGCAAGAGGGAGCAGCAAGTAAGTCACACAGATGCCTTTTGGAAAATATTTTGATTAAAAAAAATATGTAATTAATGGTGTTCCTAGGATAAAAGATAAAAGGGAGTGGTATCAACCAAAAAAAAAAACAAAAAAAACCTCAAAATATTTGAAAATGTCATTTCATGGTTTTTATTTTATTTTTTCAGGTTTTTCCCTTTCTTTTTTTTTATTCTTCCTCCATTTTCCCTTTAGAAATGGAAGGGAAGCTTAATTAAAACAAGTTGTTCTGCAAGTGGCAGAGCTAATGAAACTTTGTTTCCTGTGGGTTTCTGTCCTATATCCCCTGCTGTGATAACCTCAGCTCCATTCTCATGTCCTTCATAGTTGCCCTTGCAGTTCCCCAAAACAACCATTCTAATTCCCACACTCCCTTCACTTCCCGACCATGTTCTTAAAATCCACTCTACACATGTGCTACCATGTCCCCAGTTCCTTCCTAAACCACTGGCTTTGTCAGAAGTTGTAGTAACTTCATTACCCTTGTGATGGACACAAGCCAGATTGCTCATGTGACTTTAAAATCCCCACTCCAGTATCTTGCATTAATCCTAGGGTTGTCTTATACTGCGATGATCCTGGGGTTCAGGGAATAAACATAACTAAATTTAACTTTATTCTGCAATGTTAGACATGCGGAAGAAACACAAAAAATTACTAACATGAGTGAAAATATAGCAAAAATGTTCCAGAATAGACCTCCACAATGGTTCACATCTCTACTCAAACCCATAAAATATTTTATTGTGCAAAATTGTTGGAACTGCATTGGCACAGACAGTCCAGTTTATCATCCAGGCCTTGGGTCTGTTGTATAAATTACTACTGAAAGAGTGAGGACACCTGGAAACCAAAGCCTGGGAGTTCAGTAGGTCATCATTGGGAACTAAATCAGCATATATTTCAAAAAGAAAAGTGTGTGTGTCTGCAGAAACAATAATTCAGATCTGAAGATCCCCTGTGTTCTGTGCCTGAAGGGTGTTTTGTACAGGGAGGCTCCCAGGAGCAACAAGACATGGACCAACTCATGTTTTTGTGTATCCCAGTGAAGGTGGACCTGGCCCATGTTCATTTAAGAGATGCTACTGGAATGACTGAGTTTAATCCGCTACACTGCATCTTCCCTTCTTTTGTTTCTGAAGCACATGCAGCCATATAGCTTTAAGTCATTTCCAACAGGATGGCTTTTCCTCAGAAATTATGTGTAATTTTATGCATTCCAGCTTCAAACAGCCAGGATAGGGTGTAAGCCTGAGCAGAGATATTCAGCCCTTACCAAAAACTAGCCCTTTCTGAGTGCTCGGTCATCCAAAAACCAGAGACACTGGCAAGTATTAGTCAATTGTGAAACACTCTGGACGAGAAGGTGTCTGAGCCCTAACATCTGAAGTGTGACCACACAGTGTTATGCAATTCAACACGGGAAGGCTCAATAAATGATCTGAGCAGATGTGAGCTCTTCCTCTCTGCCTGCATTTGAAGGCAGCCTAGACCCTGTAAATGCTATAAGTATGGAGCCTACAGGCCCTGCAGACAGGCAGGGGGGCAGGGGACATGGAAGTAAGCTGAGATTGCAGTGATGAGCTTTCCTGGTGCTTAGAAGCATAGTCAGGACAAGCTCACATCCTTCTCCAAAAGCCCTCATAATCACCTGCTCTGAAATAACCTTCCCCAAGCATAATTTAACTCCTCCCACCACTAAGCAGAGGGCCAGTGCAGTGACTCTGAAGAGAGCTGTTGCCAAAGTGAATCTGTGGAGCATTTCCTAGCTTAACTGACCTTCTACAAGTATGTAAGTCACTAGGCCATTCAGTGAATGACTGCTGAGGAGTAAAGCCCAGATCCATCTCCAGGGGTATGAATAGAATTAAAAGTGCTGTCTCAGCGTACTGTACTTAGTTTCCAGCATTTCTGATCTAGGCAGTGAATGCCAGCACCTGCAGAACATTGTGGGTAACTCCTGGCTAGCCAGCTAACAGTGACTCTCCTTCTCAGAGGGATAAGAAATACCTATTTCTTAGAATTCTTAGAAGTTGTCTGATTTTGACTAATGTAATAGAGGCAATAAAATTAGAATATGTTCTCACTCCTCACATTCTTTCCATTCATCTACTTTACTCCACTTTACATTTTTAAGCTACCTTTCTCCGAGCCAAAAGTTACTCCACTCAAGCTAGAAAAAAACAAAGTGTGAATAGCAAATATATGAAAAAGCACATTTCTTAGTGCATTTCCCCTTATATTTCAGAAACACAATCTTACAGTGTACCCCAGTAATTATGAGACTGGATGGGAGAAAGAAAAAAATGGAGAATGGTTTTATCCTGGGAGGTGGTCATAAAAAGGGAAGAAGAAAGAAAAGAATCTACATATTTGAAGAATATAAGCTAAATACAATTTGATGTACAGAGATGTTAAAAATAGCAGAAAAGACAGCTCTGCTGAAAACTGCAAACTGATGCAGAATATAAAGTAAAATTAGTGTCATCAACCAATAGCACAAACGAATTCTGTAAATATGTATGGGTTCTCCTACAATGCTTATCACTCAACATTAAGCCATCCATGGCAAGTGTCCAGAAATAACGGGAGGGCAGGAAGCAAAATGTTGTGTGAATATTTTTCAGGAGGAACTCTCTCATGAACCTTGCTAGGAAGTTATTTCTTTTTCTTTAGGGAAAGGCAAGATTTTCATGATGTTTCTAAGAGATGATGTCTCATAAATTTTGTATTGTATAGGTTAGGTGCAGACAATTGAATCTGAAACATAATTTGTTTTTTCCAGAAGCAGCACTCTAGCTTAAAATGCTCCCCTTACACCCATAGAGAATATTTCATTGTTCACTAATAATAAAATCCACAGCCAGATAACTGTGAACAATGCACAGTTTTAAAAGATGTGGTCTCCAGTATAGCAGAGTCAGCAGTGTGCCCAGGTGGTCAAGAAGGCCAAGGGCATCCGGGCCTGTATGAGGAACAGTGTTGTCAGCAGGAGCAGGGAGGTGATCATGCCCCTTTACTCAGCTTTGGTGAGGCCTTACCTTGAGTACTGTGTCCAGTTTTGGGCCCCTCACTACAAGAGGGACATTGAGGTGCTGGAGAGGGTACAGAGGTGGCCTACCAAGCTGGTAAAGGGCTTAGAACATAAGCCTTATGAGGAAAGACTAAGGGATCTGGGCCTGCTTAGCCTGGAGAAGAGGAGATTGAGAGGAGACCTCATTGCTCTCTGTAACTACCTGAAGAAAAGTTGTAGAGAGGCAGGGATTGCTCTGTTCTCCCTAGTGGAGAGTGATAGAATGAGGAGAAATGGATGTAAATTGCGCCAGTGGAGGTTCGGGTTAGATATTAGGAAGACTTTCTTTCCTGAAAGGGTTGTCAGCCATTGGAACAGGCTGCCCAGGGAGGTGGTTGAGTCACCATCCCTGGAGGTGTTTAAGAGATGGGTGGATGTTGCGCTGGAGGGCATCATTTAGCAGGTTGGTAGGGCTGGGACAAAGGCTGGACTTGATGATCTTCAAGGTCTCTTCCAGCTGTAATTTTTCTATGATTCTATTATTCTATGAGTTACCTATAAAATAGAGACAACATGAAGACATCAACTTATGCAACTAGGAGTGGAAGTAGGGAAACAATCTACCATTATGTTAGCCATTTCATTTAGTCTGGGATCAGAGCCTCAGATGGATGCCTTGCCCTGCACAGAATAAATACACCACTCCTGACAGCACAGAGGAAAACCACAGAACTGGAATAATTGCACTTGAAAAGCAAGGAATTGCAAGCAACCTGGGTGCAGGGTTCAGAGGTCTGATGGCTCCACAGTCTCCCTAGGTACTCTGAGAGAGCAGGAACAATTAAAGCTCCAGTGAGAGCAAGAGTGCAGTGAAAGGAGCAAGTGAGGCCTGCCAAAAACAACCCTAGGTAAACTGCAGAAGCATTGCTTGAGAAAACAGAGTCAGGGTATTACACATATGGCCACATGTATTAATCTCAAACAGAGCAGTGAGTGTTGAATTCAAACTGCAGAGCTTTTTGTGAAAGTGGAGAACCCCCACTACCTCTTAGTTCTCTTATAACTATACTTCCACTGGCCACATCTTATATCCTGCTGTAATTGCATTCCAGTGAGCCATGCCTGTACTGCATATGTACTTCCTAGCCTGCCCATACACTTCTTAAGTGGTGAGCTCATCTAAATCATCCCTCTCATTTCCCTCGTACAGAAACATTTCATGACCAGTCTATTTCTATTCTGACCAGATAGCTGATGCTCCACAGGACTCTGTGGAGTCAACCCTGTGGACATAATTGCCAGGTTTAGAACTGGTTAAGAAAAGCTCTTCCCAGAAATATTTATTTGGTTAGAAGAATCCAAGAGATTTACAAATTCTTGTGAACAGCAGGTCATTGTTTTTGCCAACATGTGCCCTTAGTTATTATGACATCTTTTTATATACCTGTAGGCATCAGGAACGCTAAACTCTCTGAGGCCATGCTAGGTTCTGTCCATATCAGGCTGACAAAAGCTGACAAGCAGATATGAAGGTGAATTCAAGACATCTTACAAGTCAGATACAAACTCATTCATGGCCAGAAGTACTCAGCACATGCAGTGGGAGAACAAATTGTCAAAGTTGCTCATGTCCAAATTTCCAAAAGCTCTGTTTCCACTGCAGAAGCCAGATTTTCAGAACATTTCCTAGGTCTCTAAATTATGGACTGTACTTACCTATAATATCAACTCAAGAAGCTGAGCTCACTTGACAGCACAGCCACTCATTTAAATATCTGAAAAGGTGAAAGGTCCTTCTGAAAATTCATAGCTAAAATATGCTGGTTCAGAACACTTGAGAATTGGTTATGAAAAGGTGAAAGAGGCTCAGGTACTTCAAATACAGCATGTTCAGAGGTCATCAACAAAATATTTCTCAGCCTCTCTGATTCAAAACAATAGGTATGCAGGTATTCAGAATTTTCCCAGAAGTTCAATTTTGGTGAAGAACATCATTTCATCTGGATGTGTGAATGTAGAATTAACTGACATTGTAAAAATTTTGATGGCTGCATGAATTTTAATTAAGGAGGATCGGAATAGAAAGTCTACCATCTCCAAGTAAAACAGCTATAGGAGCCTGTGCTGTACTTGAGTCTGAGCTACACAGGTAAACCTATCTACCAAAAGCAGGAGTGGGTGCAGTAAAAGGCTTAACAGCTGCAAAACCTTCATTCTAACTACATAACCTTCATTCTGGCTACATAAATATGAGAGATAGTATGCCTGTGTTCTAGAGTATAGAAGTGTTGCTGCGAACAGACAGGGGAGAAGAGACCTGAGTTCTTATCCTCATGTGTGACCTGTTTCATACAAACAGGAACAGAGGGGGACTGTCCCCTTATTTGCAGAGCAAAAGGAAAAAAAAAAAAAATCAGATATGTCACTGTACAGTGTTGTGAGTGGCAAAGATACTAATAGTACATAGTTTAATTTTTAAAAATGAAGTGATAGGTGGATTTTGAAGGATGGCTATGCTAAAATAGTGAAATGTATTGTTTCATCATCATGGCCAGGCTTCG
>VWZO01011128.1:0-28693 GCA_013396975.1 Bucco capensis
ACTGGGATACTGTAACCCTTGAAACCTTGTAGGTTATAGCAAAAATGATAACAGCATCACAGATGTTGACACTAATGCACGAGGAATTCAACTTAAGTACTGGTAAGACACAATCCAAGTTCCATCAGATGTTAAAGAATAAACTGTAGCTTTTATCTAGAGGGTTTTTGAGCACCAATGAGGAGTAAATGATTTGATTTCGTGAGCTCTGAGGATTTGTCAGCTGCCTCACAAGTATAATTCTGGCTCTTCATATTCCTGCTGCTTCTAATTTAGCAGGACAGGCTCCTAATTGAAGCAAATGAACTATTTACACTTGCCACTTGTAGCAGGAGGGGAGAGAGGACACATCAGCAGGAAAGAATGAGTGGGAAATTAAATTCTTCCCACTTGTGTCAGCTCTGCCCTTCTACAAACACATTAAGAGGCATTTCATGAGGCATCAAACACAGCACTAAATACTGAGGGCTCCAATAATGAGGTGTTGCTATTGAGCTGAACTGTTGCAGCTCATGCTGCTGCAGATGAATGATGCAGCCTGAAAGGAGGCAGAGGGGACAGCACTCAGCTGCTTCTCATCATTAAGTTTTGGGTCCTCTAGGTGAATCTTTCCTGCCTTCCACTGCAGCATTTCCTCCAGCACCTGGAAACATGTACACACAGATGTGTGGATGCACATCCAGCTGTTCCCAGGAGGCCCAGTTTCATCCCTGCTAGAATTCCACTGCACTTCCACCAGAGACTAATTGTGTGGAATGCTGAAGAGAGATCCAATTCAATCTTTAGGAGAACAGTACATTTATTAGGGTCTTGGGCTGAAGTTTTCAAGTTCCACTAATGTAAACAAGAACATTTTGTTTGTAATTTGCCACATCCATTACAGCTTTACTAGGACTCCAATTAGAAACTCGAGGTTCATTTAGTACACACACATCTGGTACTGATTGAAAATGACTTTCCTTTTTCATCTAAGGACAGAAAACAGCCATAGTAGCCTTTTTTACCCACTTTGAACCAGTGTTCTGTCTGAAAAACCATTTGACATGCTGAACTTTCTTACCTGGGGGCTATTTTTCTCTCTTAAAATGTGTGCAAAGGTGTACATAAATAAGCTATAAAAATGGGATGCACAGGAGTAGAGTACTAAGGAGAAAACAGGTTTGGTGATGGTAAGAGAGGAACCAGAAAAGGCACTGAAAATAGCTCTGTGCTGTGGCTACTGAGGAGAATAGACCTCTACATTCTGCTGCTACAGCTGCTTTCCATTCACAGGTTTATTCATTTGAACACTTGTAGGAACAATTTGCAGTTAAAAAAGGAAGGAAAATGCCCAATCCCTGCTTCTGATCCTGTGTAATTCAACTGTAATTCAGAATTAGAGAAGAAACCATGACAAAGTGCACCACGAGCACTCAGCTCCCTTTCATCTCTAGCCTCCTCTAACAAAACACACATCAGCATTAGCTACAAATGGACCTAAACCACTCAGAAATTCATGGGAACAGCTCTAACATGACCCCAACATGCAAATACCTTCCTCTATGGTAAAATGAGAGTGGAAGTACACTGCTATTCTGCTTTAATCCAATAAACTGCAATATTCTCCCAGTAAAAGCATCAGTGTGACCCATTTTGCATCTAACTCTCCCCTAACTTCAGCATTGCCCTCACCATCATCTAGCTCATAACAGCCCTTCTTTTTCCTTGTCATTCAGATCCTGTTTTCTCAAACAACATTTTTCCTAGTCTCTTCACAGTTTGGAAAACATAAGTGCTGCTTCCACAAAGCCTTCCTAGCTGCTTCTGATATGCCAGGTTATCAACATTTGGTTGCAAAGGCTTGGACATACATAAATGCCCTCAGGTCATTGCTGTTGTGAGTTGCAATCCCTTTATTCTGTGGTCAATCCTCAGGAATAAAGGAGAGGAATTCTATGCATTTCAGAAAAAGCAAAAGACAATTTCACGTTGGCATGAAAACATGAAGTTATTCTTCTTTCTCAATAGCTGCATTATGTTCTACTTTCTGATTCATTGATATTTACTATTTAAATAGGAAAAAAGGAGTTCCAATTCAGGAAAGAGTTCTGTTTAAATTCCAGAATATGCATTAGCTTCCAAAACATAAAAGCCAGCAGCTTTATGATAATTGAATCCTTTACAGCAAGTATAATTCATCAATAAAGCATTCCTCTCATGATGTTATGACTCCTTTATTTAACTATTTCTGAATTTTCTGAAGCTTCTCCAGTGCCAAAGTCCAAATGCTACATGAATCATTTGTATTTTTAGAGTTCACTTTGCCTACCAGAGACAAAGGTTTCATAACAAGTTACTAATGCTCTGGATCTGAAAAATTAGGCCTTTAAAATACAGCCTATCTATCTAGTCAGTTAAGATGTCTTGTCATCATTACTTTGTGCTATTAGATTCCTAATGGAATAAAGAATGAGTTTAAATTTCTTCTAGAAAATAGGATTGCCTGGTTGTTTTGGGTTTTTTTATAAATAAGGACTCTCTTTTATTCTTTTGGTACAGTACTAGATCAGAAAGGGTCTGGGCCTGGAGTTTCCACAATATGCTAATAGATGATAGGCAAAATGAGTCAAAGATATGCTAACCCAAGCTCTTGGAGTAATTAGCCAGAAAACACCTAATTATAGCCATTTTTTTTCCATGTGGATTCATAACACATCATTCTGCTCTGCTCCAATCTAAATGAAGGACAGCAGAGATAAGTCAAGCAGATTCTGTTCTGTCATTCCAACACAGGACTTACTCAATTCTTGCTTTCAACCACCAACAGGAAATGCAAGTTGGAACTGGACTTTAGGGGTTTAACCACTCAAAGAGAATTCTAACAACTCCAGGTCTCTGCCTTTCACCATTTCAGGAAAATTTGGATCCACAATCCCATTTGCCACCTGTCACCACAGGAATGTGATGAGCTTCCAGAGTTGTCCAGAGCATCTCAGTGACTCAGAAGGCTCTCTGAAAAGGTTCAGATCCAGCTCTGCCAACCTTGTTGCAGAACCAAGGCCTTTCAATGGAAGATGGAAGTAACTCTAGGATAGGATTTCCACAGCCCACGTGTATGCTGGAGGATACCTCAGAACACTAGCAATTTTCCACCCTAGGTCTCTTAGGGCCAACACATCTCTAATTCCTTTCCAAAAAGCCTGGTGGGTCAGGAGAAGCTGTGAGCCTTCTGGCATCATGGGGCAAGGAAGCACCTGGATCTGGGAGCTCAGATAGATGTCAGGTCCCAACTGCTCAGATGTCATTTTGGGCAGCAAGATCCTCTTGCATCACGCTGTCTTAGACAGGAAAAATGTCATCAAATCTTAGGCACACCAATTTCAGCATAAAACAATCTGAGGTATAATCCTAAAGCTTTTGTCACACCCCAAAACTACAAATAAATACAGAAATAAATCCCTCTTTTGGTCTTTTCCTACAGAAGAAATGAAACAATCCTCTTCCTTATCTTGGTCTCTTTAAACTATAATCCTGAGATGGTAGAGATTCAAGTTTCCAGCCAGCAAACAAAAGGAGCTGCCTACAGTGTTTAGATGACCCTGATAACACTTCCCTGAAACAAAGCCCCTGAGCTGCAGCACATTTTGTACCTGTTTTTGTTCTTCTCCTAAGCCATCCCACATGGAAGCTACGATTTTAGAGACTTCCCCAAAGGTAGCATTGGGGTTCTGGCCCTTGATGGCTGCTTGAGTGTCTCGAAAGAACAGTGCATAGGCAGACACAGGCTTCTGGGGCTCATTTGGGTCCTTCTTCTTCTTCTTTTTAGGAGTTTTGGGTTTCTTTCCCATATCTGAAGCAGGTCTCTTCTCTCCACCATTGACCTGTAAGATAAAAATAGAAAAGTATTATATATACATAAAAAAGGCCAATTTAATTCAGTCCTTCCATCAGTACAGCTTCTGTGGGACACAGATTTGGCATGCACAAAAAAGGAATTTTAGTTGCCATCCACTTAGTCATATATATAACATTCATAAGTGTTCCAGATTCTGTAGCTTTTCCCTTCAAAATGCTTGCTTATTTTGCTTTTATACAATTCTTGTAATCTCATTTGTAGTTCATCTGGTCATCTTCTCACCTCTTGTAAGTTTTCTTGCTAATAGCTATAACATGCATAGAGTGAGTAAATTGAAATGAAATTACATTTCCTTACAGCCTGACCATCAGTCCAAGCCCATGAAGCACCTGCAGACAGCACGAATACTCTCAGTTCTACTTTTTCCTTACCCTCACCCTTTCCAGGACAACCCAAAGCAGTGTTCAAATCAATTCCTACTGCAGCTGGTGGGAAACATTCCGGAATATTTGAGGAGGATCTGATTGTGAATAAAAAGATTCAAGTCATAGACATTGCACTACACACTTCTAATCAAAATCTGAAGAAACAAAGCTTTACAAGTCCAAAGGTTTAGAGATCCCTTTGGAGGATCAGTTCTGATCCTTTTGGATTTAACTGCATGGATTTTTTTCCCNAATTCTAGGATTTGTGTGACAGCTGAGAAAAACCTCTGTGTGAGCATTTGTGCAAATCTGTTAAATGCAAGTTCACTTTGCCACTGACTAGCTCAGAGAGCCTGATCCCCAAAGCACTCTGCTTTGCTAGGTGACTCACAAACACATCAAGGGACAGTGTCCTGGCTCTTCCACACGCTGCAGCTCCACGGCAAAGTGGCCTCTCTTGCTATGGTCAATTCACTAGACCTGCAGAATGATGTCTGATCTTACCAGAGGGCTTTTCTCTTCTTACCATGGCCAGGCTACTGTACTCTCTAAGCATTTTGAAGCATGAGAAGATCAAGAGCATAAAAGGGAAGCTCTAGGCTAAGGACCTACTAGGCATGACTTCTAGCACATCAAGTAAAGCATATCGAGTGAGACAGGAGAATGTAGGTGTTGAAATCAGTGGAACTGCATGAAGAAAAGGGCTGGAAAGTCTCATTTTGAGAAAAAAACACCATTTTTGATCCTTCTATATTATTTTCTAAATGTCTATAGTTGTTTGTTTTTTTTCTTTTTGGGGATATTCTCTGTATTTTGGGATACCATATTACTTAACTACCTTTAAACTGAGTTATGCTATATAAACTTCTGCAAGAAGACTTCTGGTAAGCTTTACTGAGAAGAGCTCTAAAATGTTATTCTCCAACCTGAATGACCAAGAGACTTCCAAAACCCCACTGTGAAAAAGAGAGTACTCACAGGGTCAGTTCTGTTTGTCTTCTATGAAAATAACCAAATAAAAAGAATACCAGAACTCCAGTACTAATAACCTTGCAAATGGCTGAGATGATAGCTTACCTTATGCTCCCATCAGTCTATCAGCTTCATAGACTCCACTTCCAAGCACCAAAGCAGAGACAGATGGGAAATAAAATAAAAACCATATATATTCTGCTAGGCATAGACTTGTGCCTCAAAAATCCCTGGAGGTGTAGTTAGCTCATGGTAATCCACCTCCTGTCAGGGCTTATTGCTTAATTATGGTGATGTATTTAAGTTATTTATCACAAGAAAGCACTAATCTTTCACTTAGAAAAAAAGTGTACATTAACCATGTTGCACACATAATAGATCACAAGAATATCTAGAGCAGGATTTAAAACTATCAAGTCAGGCACATTGTTGATATCTAAATGTCCCTTGAGAAGCTGGAAAATGTCTATAAGCATATTTAAAATAAACTGCAAGAGTACCAAAGCCTTTAATGGAGCTGGGAGAGCTGTTTTCTGCACACTAGGCTTGCAGTAATCGCTGTAGTTTAAAATAGATTTTAATCAAGCACCATCTGCATAATAGGCTGAACAGACAACACTGAATTCTACTTATAACTCTTAGCAGATAAAGTAAATATTGTAAAACTTCTCCCACATAAAGAGAGGATGCTGCAGCACTTCTTTAGGCATTGTGCTCCTCTTAGGTTAATTCTTGCTCCTTGCACTCTTTCCCTCTCAAATACATTATCTGAGTTCTCTCCTAACATTCAAATGAGCCTGGGAGAAACCTCTTGTTATCCATCTAGGAAGAAATACATACTCACAAACCCACTAATGCTTCCAGCAGCTCACAATTATTCCTGGCAATAACCAAATACATGTTTAACAATCCAACTGTCTGAATTATTCTGGCAAGAGCAACACAAATGTGCTCTTGCAATGCTGAGGTGGTCAGTACATAGCACGTGCTAAGTGCTCATTTTGGTTAGTTACTTAAAACTACTGATCCTTAAGTTCTCCATCTTTTCTTCTTCCAACCATAATCCTACAAACTAGAAGAATTAAGGAGACTATCCTGCTTAGCTACTTAAACAGGGCAGTTTAATGAAGCAACAGAGAGAGCTTCTTATGGATTGCTGGTGAGAAATACACTGTCTGCAAAGCAGACAGGTTGTGACAAGGTTAGGAATAACACAGCCTGAAAAGTAGGAAGAGACTCTATAGAAAAGTGGCTAATTTTCCCAGGGAAGCACTTGATCAAGTGCAAATCTTACCCTGTGTGGGGGAACAAAGGTCCAGCCCATTGACCAGGCCCAGGAGTCAAGAGGATGCTGATGGAGTCTCCCCTCACTTGTCTTTCCCTGGTATCCCCCCTTTCTTGGGCCATTTTTTGTACTATTTTTCACCTTGAAGGTGAAGCTTGAGTGACTCTAGTTATACATACCTTTATTATTATTGGTGTCCTCTCCCTTTGCTTTTAAAGGTATATCCCCAAAAGAATTCAGAGCATGTGCCCAAGGAGAGATGATCTCACCTTGGAGAGGAGGTGACCTCACCTTGGAGAGGAGGTGACCTCACCTTGGAGAGCAGGTGACCTCACCTTGGAGAGGAGGTGACCTCACCTTGGAGGGGAGGAGATCTCACCTTGGAGGGGAGGAGATCTCACCTTGNTTCAGATACATTCAAATGAAGCAAAGTTGGCACAAAGTTCTCCCTGTCCCCATCCAGTGCCTTCCTTCACTAGGAGGAGGATTTCTGGAGTGAGAAAAACCCTCCCAGGCCTTGCCAAAGCAGCTTTGAGAACATGTCACACTGTTGTGGCTGGGGAGAAAGATCTCCACAGAAAGCTGGCTTATTCTGGGCATCCATAAGCATTCTTCTGCACCTTGCAGGTGACAGAAAGATGCACAGTGGAGGGGTTGAAATGGTCAAGTACAAGACTACACTAACTTCGTGGGCTGCTTCTTGCAACCCTCTTGTCTTTTAGGGAGAGAAGCACAGCAGGACCATTGCATCAGCTCAGCTGTGACTTTTTATAGCTCATGACTTCTATAAGCTCTCTGTCTCATACACACACAGGCCATCTCTGATGATGGCCAACTTTTCATGAAGACCTAAGGAATCCCACAGAAGGCATGGCACAATCTGTCCCCCATCAAGCTTACTGTTTAAACCCTGCTAGCTGGAGGAGAATTTAAGCCCTCTGACATCATTAACCAAATTTAGCATCCGTTAAAACTTCTCTTTTAGCAGAGAAGTCATAGTTATTGAATTTTAAGGCAATGTATCAACTTCAGCACAGTGAATTTAATTCTGAGTTGTGTGTTGTGCCTTTTTTTCATCGTTTTGTCTGCTGAGAGTGAGCATGGGAGGATTTTAAAGAGAGTTTCCCAAAATAAGATGGCTTGTTAAAAAGTCAAACACTACATAAAGTGACTTCCACAAAGGAAGGACCAAGTTTTCCTTGGTCTGCAGTGCTTAGTATTTCTTTATTGGCAACATTAGCCTCAGCTGAGTGTTGCCTGCATGAAACCACAACCCTACAGACTTGGGCTAGCACTAGAACAGGAGAAATATGAGTTAAATAGCTGAAATATCTGACAGAAGCAGAAAGGATGTCTTCATTATTTGAGTGGCTCTTTTCTCCTGAAGTTTAAAGCATCTTGCATCCTTCCCACCAGTATATGGGGAAAATATTAGCAAAGCAACAGGAGGAGCAAAGCAATGATGCTGAAAAAGGAAAGGCTGCCTGGAATGATTTTTACATAGCTGTGTTTTCTAAAGGCTCCCTCAGAAAGGAAGTGCTCATTTCAAATGGATGAATTATTCAGTCCTTTTGAAAACCTGAAGTTGGTGAAATCAGGGGGAAAAGTCCTGAAACACAACTTTTGAGTCAGAATTTATTCAGAATGTAGTAAAACATGCATCTCCAATTACATGATTATTTTATAGCTCGAGGCATGAAAAACAATATCATTTGAAAACAAATCAGACTTACATTTCTTGACTGGATTATACCTCCTCAGTGACTCACAATATGTTTTCTTCACATTGCTTGCCAGGCTGCAGCTCTTCCCCCACAAGCTGTGCCCATGGCACACACTACACTAGAGGAGTTCTCTTTTGTAGTGCCCACAAAACAGAGCTCAAGAGGTTCTCTGTTTCAGAATGCTCTATTCCTGGGTTAGGGGATGGCAATCTTTTTGTGTCTCAGCTGCCAAATGAAGATAATAATACTTCTGCTTTTTTTTTGGGGGGNTTTTCAGGATTTTTGGGGAGGGTTTTTGCATGCATGATCTGCTGTATGAATTAACATTTATCCTTCAAAGACATTTATTATGTAAATGGCTAGCATTCCTTCATGCTTGTACTGACATTCAAGTGAAGCTTAAATATGAGATGATGGAGTGCCAGCACCTCCCAAAGTAGAAATGCAGAGTCTAGGTAGGATTTCTAAAGCTTGTAGAGGATCTTCCTGTTGTGGTTGCTATGATGTTCTGGGACTGAGGAGCAAAACCAGCAGAGTGGACAGACTGGTCAGATTTCTTATGGCAGTTACTTGAGCTTTAACTGGGAGCAAATATCCCTTCTATGCAAGTGAGAATAAACCCCTCTGTATTTAGGATTCTAAAGGAATGCCTATCCTCTGAGTCTTTTGCAGGATTCCAGTTTGCTCCCACAAAGAGGAATGATATCATTTACTCCAGCTGCCTGAAGAATGGTCTGGAAACTAGAAGTATTCCCATTCCTTCTGCGTCCATCACCCTTTCTTCACTTCAGTCCACCACCACCAGTGCAGAAAGGATCACTTTCAAAACTGTGCCCATCATTTAGCAGGTGCTACAAACATCCACCATTCCCATAATAATCCTAGCATCTAAGCCTACCTTAGAGCTATCTTCTCCTTCATCTTCATGGACTGAACTGGATGGTGAAGGAGTTGCAGATTTGCTTCCAGGTGGAGAGGGCGAGTTGTGAGGAACACTGTTTGCACCCATATTCAAACCAAGCTGTGCACTGAGCTGGGACTGGTTAATAGTAGTCAGCTGCCCATGCTGCATCATTCCTGGCTGCCTAATATCTGCAGGTTGAACCCTTGGCCTCATGCTTGCCATCTGAGGATGGGAACTATACTGGGTTCCTTCTGTATTCCGTAAATCTTGCATCTACAAAAGGAAAAAAACACATGTATTAAGCATACCACTAATAAACTGTTCTGTTCCTTTAGACCTCAGTTGGCCTGACCAGCTAGAGAAAGCTGAAAAGAAATGGCAAGTACTTAAATAAACATGTAAATACTGGAAATAAACAGGATTGAAATGTGCATAACACTGACTGTTGGAAACTCTTCAGGCTCTAGCCTGAGCCCAGGGGAATAGCAGAGAGCAATGAAAGCTTTTCCCTTTACAGGGGCAACAAAAGAGCTCTGCTTGCTCTAACTGTGTGCAGTGCTACCAACCAGGGACAGGTTTGCACTCTGCTCCTGAGCACAACATCAATAGCCTCAGAATCCAAGCCAATCTCCAGATCCTACTTTTCTTTTTAGGGTTTTTGCATGAATCTGGAAGCTGCATTTTTCAGAGCTGGACTCTCTAGTGCTAGGTCCAACTCTGTTTTGCCTGGTGCTGCCCAATGAGCTCCTGGGATTCCCAGGATTCTGAGGACTGACAGGAAGGATGCACTGATCAACTGATTCAGTGCTGTTGGAGTTGATGTGCTGCTAAGACATCTCTGGAAATCATGGGCTTGACAAATGAATCCATTGTGCTATGTGGGTCACTGCTTCTTAGCATTAACAAGACATACTATTTCAATGCAAGCAACAAAGTCAGTCTCTGCAAGGATAAGAATTAAAAGCACTGGAGGATGAAACTCCTTTCTTGTCCAGAGGTCAAATGCAGCGTACAGACACACTGCAGCAGATTGCCTGTAACATCTTTTCAGTATAGTCATATGGAAACATGACAAATAGCAAAGGGGAGCAGGGAGAAGCTCAGATTCAAGCTAAGGTGTTCTAGGGGTGATTTAAAATTGAAGTGTCAGTTCAGAGCTGAAATGAAATAGATATAGTTGTCTTTCCATGCATCAGACAAACATACCATACCTAGTGAGTGGAATCTGACAGCAACCACCATTGTGTGGGTGCCATTATGATAAGGACATGTGTTAATGGTTCAATATATTAACATAAGCACATTTGTTCTACTGACAGCCTTTGTTAGGCATCT
The DNA here is from genome assembly GCA_013396975.1 of Bucco capensis. Lineage (NCBI taxonomy): Eukaryota > Metazoa > Chordata > Aves > Piciformes > Bucconidae > Bucco > Bucco capensis. The sequence goes on from VWZO01011128.1 coordinate 10,481, forward strand.
GAATTGTCTCAAGATCACTCAGGTTCTTATTTGTTCTTAAAACTTTTTATAGCTCATGACTTCTACAACCTCTCTGTCTCATACACACACTCCTATCTATCACAGCAATCTGCAATAGATCTTTCAGCTAGGAACACACAGGAAAAAAGGAAAGATAAACCTGTAACTTCACCTTTTCTCTTATTATTGACAGTGTAAAAATTTATCAGTTTTAGGGAGATGCTTTATGAGCTTGGGGATTGATTTTTGTGAAGCCAACTGGCTGGCAGCAAATCAAACTAATGACACCATTAGTCATGGCATACTTAGCACTTGCCATGTATGGGTGTCTCTGAATGTGCTTCCAATGGCTTCTGACAACATGACATCACAATTACTGCTCTATTTATACTGCTTTGGAAAGGAATGGCTTTTGGTGGAAAAGGGTTATCAATACAAACATGTTCAAGTTCATTGAACAACTGCTAAAGCACTGGAGGAGGGGAGCAGAGACAACACAGGCTGTGAAATCAATTGGAGGCTGAAGTTTGAATCCTGGTAGTTTGAAAGATTGCTACTGACTTCTTATTCCTTTCCCTCTAGGAGCAGCTCCCTCTCCTAGCCAAACATATTAGCCTTCAAAGCTGTCATTGTCTCTGCCTCTAGCAGACAATCTCTATCCAAACATGAAACTGCAACTACTGCTCAGTTCTTTTGCTCCAGATCCAACCGTTGGGCAATGGGAACCTGGGCTGCTCTGGTGATGTTAAACCTTCAGGTTCCTAAAGGATCAGCAAAGCAAGAACTGTCCCATCTTCCCTGGTGGGTTTAGGAAGAGTCCTACCCGTGAAAACCACACTTGGGTCACTGCTGTGGTGTGACAGCACAGCCCTGTTTCAGATGCCATGATGACCTCTTCTCTGCAGGAACACTGCCACTAACCACACACACTCTCTGTCAACATCACAGGCAGAGCCTGGCTTTTAATCTGCTTCCAAAGCAGCAGCTTCCTATTCCTTGTTCTTGCAGATGGAGTTTTGCAAAGCCCACCAGGGTGTAGCTGTGCTGGAGCCACAGTCAGTATGCAGAAGCAATACTGCAACCATACTCCTGTTGAATATAAATCCTATTGGGATTTGCCAAATGGGAGGCCAAAGTTACAGAGGATAAGGACAGTCTTAAACTGATGCTTCCAATGGGCTCTCTGATGAAGTTATAATGCTAATATCTGGCACTTCAATATCATTCTCCATCTGTCAGTTCCAGGATGTTTCACAACTTGGGTTATACTCAGCTTCAGAGCATGCCTGGGTTTGTATTGGTTTTACTAATGGGCAAGCTCTCATATATTTCTCTTCATGGCTGTTCCCTTCTTCTGTTTCTATTTGGCTTGTAAGCAGAACCTGAGCATCCAGCCATGTAAGTGTTTGAGTGCAAGGTAAAAGCTATAGTCAAAGCCACTAGTTCTGAGGTGTGTAGCAATAACCCTTATCAACACATCTAGCCCAAAGCCAAGCTCCTCAGGTACTAAGAACAAAGCTAAAGTGCTTTAAACATCAGCTCATCCTTCTCCCCATCAGCTCCAAAGCAAAGCAAAGCATGCAATGCAGAGTGAGCTCATCCCTGGGCAGAAACATCTTCCTGCAGGACCATGTGAGCAGAGTCTTCTCATCACAGAGTCACAGAAAATACTGCTGGAAGGGACCTCCAAAGGTTATTGAGTCCAACACTTTATCTCACAGCAGGATTAGCTATACCTAAATCATTTCTGACAGATGTTTGTCTAACCTCTTCATAACCTCCCAAGGCAATTCTTCTGCTTAACTATCCTTACAGTGGAAAAGGCTTTTTGCTGTAATATCTCACCTAAATCTCTTTTGTTGTCATTTAAACCTCCTACTTTTTGCTCTGCTCCCACTGGACACGAGGAATGTTTTTCTCCTTCTTTACAGAGAAGTTGTACACACTAGAAGACTACTATGAATTTCCTTCCAGTTTTCTTTCTTCTTTAGACTAAACAACTAAACCTGAAGACACACTTCTGATCATTTTTCCTGTTGTCCTCTGGATTATATCCAGTAACCTTCATCTTTCTGGAAATAGCATGCCTCAAAGTCCACAAGATCCAGCATTCAGATAGAATCCTTCCTCTCTCACAGGATACAGCATTAAAATATCCTTGATTATTTGTGATACCAGCCATGCAAGCTGCAGAAAGAATCAAACTGCAGGACTCTTAACTAACATCCCAGAAGGTAGCTTTGGGAAGTCAATCCTTTTCTTCCAAGAAGCATTAAGCAGGCATGTTCCAAAAGGAACATGCTGTTAGCAAAATAATTCCTATGTTATTCTTCTTGTTATAATTAAGAGCTGTGATGCAACATCTCTCTGAAAAGCTAGAGAAGTCTAAATTACCCCTCCCTACTTCAATTCATTTATAATAGATGCTTTCATTAAATGAAAGAAGAAAGACAGGTTTGCCTTAACAGTTCAAAATAAACACAATAGGTCTAAGCATTAGGGATTAGACACTGGAGAAGAAAACATTAAAACATAAGGAGAAATACGCAGGGTTTACTCCCTGAAGCAAGTGGAGATCACACAAGTCACTATCCTGGGCAAATTCATAGCAAGGCACAGCAGGTGTTATTTCTATTTTCCACCATCAGGTCTTATAATGATATTTATTTAGTTTGCTACTAGCTGAGAGCTCTTATAAACTCCTCTGATGGACTCTGGGAAACCTGGAAGCTTCTTGGCTAAGTGGTGAAGGTAAGTCAGAGAGCATCACACTGTAAGAAGCTATGTTTCAATCAATTAAGATAAAATTGGAAGAAAATCACAGGGGATCTGAAGTTTTATCTATGAAGATACCCACAGAGTGTTTGCTTCTTCACTGGCAACATGCAGCACAGAATTTCTTTGGGAGGTAAAAGGCTTTCTGTTATTAGTCATATTATAGAATCATAAACTTGTCAGGGTTGGAAGGGACCTTAAAGCTCATTTATTTCCAAACCCTTGCCATGTGCAGGGACATCTCCCACTAGAGCAGCAGAAACCTCACATGTAAAAAGAACCCTAAACTAAAAAAAACCCCCAACCTATTAAATTTACTATGCTAATCTTTTCAGAATCATTCTGTTACAAATTAAACCCCTTCAGGTTGTTTTATAGAATCCTGGGTTCTGCAAGTGATCTTAAGCTCCTTTAAAACAATTATACACTCAAAACTCAACTGCCAAATTTTATAGCACCATCACATAATGACAAGAATGCAGTAATACACAGTTTCTATTTTGCTGGCTACAGAGTTAATTTTGGTGACTATTAACATTCTTCTCTACTTTATGTTTTAATATCCTTTGAGTCACACAGGGCCAAGGTCTCCAAACTCATCATAAAGAACTACTGAGTACTATTCACTTTAATATAATAACCCTTTATTTAAAACAACCTCCAATAAATTTCATTAGAAGAAGTTATTAAAAGGGTTAAAAACCTATTAAATGTCCAAGAATTTGCCTGACTCAAACTTCTAATAAAGAAACAGAATGGGTTTTCTTTCTGAATTATTTAAATCTTTACTGACTGAGCACTGAAGCATGAAATTAGAAAAGTGTTATTAGGAGTGTTCTCTGCTTTTTAGAAAAGTTGTAGCAGAGAATATATCAAACCACAGTCTTTAACTAGACTAGTTAAAGAAATGGGTTTTTAATCCTGAATACATGGCTTTTGCCTGATATAAAGGGTCATAATTAAAAGCCTGGCCTGGCAAGTGAAGATAATAAAATTATTATTAGGAGAGCATACATGTTCATTTGGCATATTCTGGATGCATGTTTCCATTTTCATTTGGACAAATCTGCAGTTTTGTTTGATCTTGCAAAGTCTGCTAATTTGGGCCCTCTCAGCAAACAATTAAGCTTTTAATAGTGACTCATTTTAAAGAATTACTGGTGAATAATGTGTGTTATCTTTGCCTCTTCTTTAAGGGCCTAACGCTCAGCAGCAGGTATGGCTTGGCAGCAGACAAAGAGAAGCCAGGATGTACAAGGCAAATATTCTAGCACACAGTCTTCTGATAACAATGGTATCCCTGCACTGCTTTTTTTTAGTTGCAAATAACAACAAAAGCATTTTCCTTCTCACCATTATTGACATAAGGAAAACCATCCTGCATTTCCCCATTGCTTTTAGTGCTGCCAAAGAACTCCTGAGTCAGCAGAAGGTGCACAGCTTCACTCCAGCACACCCCAATCAATAATAGCCTTTCAGCAACGAGATGGTTGAGAGGGAAAATATTGCCCAGCCTTCTTTATGACAATAAAATTAGGAGCTTCTAAGGGACATACAAAAAAGATTAAGTCTAGGAATATGAAGTAGACCATTGGAAATGAATCCTAGAATCCTAGACTGGTTTGGGTTGGAAGGGACCTCTGGAGCNTATGCTTGCTTGTAGGGCAGGGAGAAGAGGACTTGCAGGCAGCTCCTGGGCCTGACCACTAACCCCACAGTAGCCAGCATGAGATTGCTGTTAACTGGCTTCTAGTCCTTTGCACTCTAGTCTGAGTTGTTCTGTTGGATTTTTTTTCCTATGATGTTCACCACAACAGCATCAAACTCCCTGCAGTGAGTTGAGCAGTGGGATTATTATCTGTCACATGTGGTTTGCTCTATCTGCTTTAACAGACAAAGGTGACCTGAGCACACCAGCCACTTCTCCTTATCACAAAGGAAACTCTACTAGATACAGTGACATGGTCTAGAGCACAAGTATTCTGAGGAGCAGCTCAGTGACCATGGCCTACTGGTGACTTTGTAGCACTAGGCTGACAGTTGGATTGATGATCTTAAAGGTCTCTTTCAACTAAAATGGTTCAGTGATGCTAATTGTATAGGAGATTTTGTTGTAGTCACACAACTCTTTGTAAACCACAAGCCCAGAGAGGACACTATGGCTCCAGGAAATAATTCTAAGGCTATTCCACATCACAATGCCCAAGAGGAAGAATATAGACAACTGCAGACTAGATCTGCCTGGGTTATCCTGCTTTCAAAGATCCAACTTTGTATCACACCAGAATGGAAACAAGGGCTCTTAAACAGTTGTGCAGAACAGCAGGAAATCTCCCAAACCTAATGATGAGGGTAATGAGAGGATTAAGAGCCTGTAGCAGGCTCAGCTTTTAGTTTCTGGTCTCTTTTCTCCAGACTAAGCATCCTCAGTTCCCTCAGCTGCTCCTCACATCACTTGTGCTCTAGACCCTTGAGCAGCTTCATTGCCCACACAATTCTACTTTTTATTAAGTACAAAATCATAATGAAAAACATAATTTAGACTCATAAGAATGAGCTGAACTGTTTAAATTACATTAGTGAAAGGATCTTTTACCAAATCTTCCTCTTGCTGTAAATTCTGTGTGAGTGATAGCACTAAGGCAAGCTTCATGAAACAAAAGCTCTGCAAACTGTTCAACTCTGACGAGATTTGTTTCTCATACAGATGATCTTGTTAGTGGGTGATAAACTCACTGATATTTGTAACTATATTGTCATCATTTCCCCTGCAATATAAACTTAATGCCACAGTCAAATATTGTGGGGTGTGTAAATGTTAAGCACATTGTCACTGCCAGGCAAGGCACTTTCTGTAAGTTATGAAAAATATGCTTGGCTCTCAGGGAAAAAGGGATTTAATGATATGCTAATAACTCCATCATTCTTCTGTATTGTATTATTTACAATTTTGTCTCCAAAACCTATTTAACATCTCCAGCATAATTACCCATCTGCAGCTTGCCAACTCCAATATTCTAATTCTGAAACAAGAAAAATCTCAATTATTTTATTCTCAAGCATGTGGAAGATGAACAGATATCCAGCAGTCTCAAAAGATTAAAATTAGTAAATCTGTTTTGCTTAGTGTCATTATATTAGCATGCCACAGAAGACCTTCCTAGCAAACTTCCTTTTAATTCAAGAATATATCTTTATTTTCCTGGTTTGATACTTCTAAATGTTGGATATCTTCTTTAATAAAGCCTGATCAACTTACCAAGACAATTTAAGGGGAAAAAAGCCAAAGCCATAACTTCTTGAAAAAAATACTACTTTGTGCAATCACAACTTATGATTTCTTTATAAACTCATTATTCAGTCTATTCTTTCTGGTTGTGGAGTCTAGTATTGTCCCATTCCTCTTTAGAATAAAGCAGCAAGCTTGCTTTGGCCAAGAAAACTTCCTTTTCCCTTTATCTTGCAAACATGGACTTTCAGCATTTCCTTACTTTCAGGCTCCTGTGAGCATACCAAGTTTATTCTGAAAGCCTCAAACCTTTCTGCTGCCCATATATCCTCAGCTCTGCTGACAGAGGCCTTGCTTCTCCTTTTCAATGCAGTCAGGATTCAAATCCAGACTAATATAATGGAGTAAAATGCACCTAGAGCTAAGATGGTATCCATGTGCCAAGCTTTTACAGAGCCAGGAGGTAAATCCTAGACNACAATCACCTCTCTGGCTCTGCTGGCCACGCTTCTCTTGCTGCAGCCCAGGATGCCATTGTGCTTCTGGGCTGCCAGCGTGCACTGTTTGCTCATGGCCAGCTTCTCAGCCACCAGCACCCCAAGGCCTTTTCTGCAGGGCTGCTCTCTGTCATCTAAATCTGGAAGCTACCCTGACCAGGCAAGTACTCAGAAGTCTTGGAAGAGAATATTTAAGCATTAGAAAGATGAGAATTCGTATAAAATAACAGAAGTCTCCACACTGTTGTGTCTTGTTCACTTGCCACACGCTGGGCTCAGCTCTGCATACCGCCAGCGAACCAGGGTGTAAATTCACACTGGGTTATCACAGCCCTTGAAGGTTCATTAATACTCTAGAATTGGGTCATTCTCTACTAGTAATTGTGGATTTTGTAACTACAGAAACTCACCTTACATCCTCTCCCATTTCCCTCTGCAAAGCAATCTTTTTACTCACTTCAGGAAGAAATGTTAGACGGCAGTTCCTGCGTGTGCACAAGTGCATCCAGGACTGTTCATATAATGACTGCAATTATGAATGTAATTCAGGTAAATATGCAAGCAAACTACTAGCTAAGCCTCTAACTGGTAATTTATGTGTGCCTTTACCCAATTTGCATGGGCAATTTTCATAATTGCCTTCCCAGGTTTAGTGCATAGATCTCAGGACTCAGTGTACATAAAATCTGACTGAATAACTAATGAGGGACTGATGAGGGATGCAGGAGTGACTGGTGGAAGGAGGAAATGAGAAGCATATGGAGGGAAAATAAACCCAGCAAAGTCAACTTCAGCTTGTGCATTAGCCTTTGTTTACAGAGTCACAGAATTATTAAGGTTGGAAGAGACCTCTAAGATCATCAAGTCCAACCATCTACCTGTCACCACCATGCCACTAAGGGATGCTGACTCCACCTTGCCCTGGGCAGCCTGGGTCAATGCATAACAAGTCTTTCAGTGGAGAAAATTTTCCTAATACCCAACCTAAACCTCTCGTGCTGCCACTTGAGGCCATTTCCACTTGTCCCCTCACTGGTAACCCCAGAGAAGAGACCTACCCCATGTCACTCCAACCTCCTTGCAAGGAGTTGTAGAGAGCAAAGAGGCTCCCTTGAGCCTCTTCTTTCTCACACTGCATTTTGAATGATGAGGACATGAGCAATGCACTGGATAGGTTGAGTCCCTTCAACTATCCTTCCTTCTCCTGTTTTCCATCTGCCCTTTCTGGTAGTCAAGAAGCACCATGATTTTCAGACAGACAAGCTACATATGCACAGGGTAATTTGGACTAAGTGAAATTGCCATTTTAAGTGTCTAGCTCTTCAACTGAGAAGAACAGAGGAGTTCCTCATGAATGTAAAGCCACACCAGGGCTCCAGGGGTGCTTACAGATAAGCATTGGAAAGAGTTTACAAGTGTCCTCTTCTCTCTGAAGAATAAAGCAGACATGCTGCATTCAGAGGCATTTCAACAAATTATGCTTCTGCTGCTACACTTAGAGCCTTATTAATAAAATAAACTTGGCTTGCTTGTTCTGTGTTTTAGGAAGACAAGAGGAGAAAAGCATTTTGGAATGAAAAACATACCTAGATACCTCTGTTAACCTTGATCATTAGCTCCAAACAGAAAAAGACACGTGCATTGCATTTACATTCTAGGATTCAGATGGATATATTAACCAAACTGAAAACAAAACCAAACCCAGTCAAACAGCCCAAATAATCCTTGCAGTACCACTATGGTCTTGCCTATTCATTTCTTCCTCAGAGCCAAGTGATAATTCTAGATTTGTTTGATAAAGAGTCTTTAGTTTTCCATTTGTCTGGCCACTAATGTGCTTCTGTGGCAGCAGAAAATGGGATCATTTGCTTCCAGAATTGAAAATACTGAGCAGAAGAATAACTTAATGTTCTGTGTATTTTGGCTTATTTTGGCTGCTTAGTTCTGAAACTGAATTCTCTCTCTAGATCATTCCATGGAAGCCTAGAAGTACTATTCCACTTCTTGAGATAATAACATCTTCCAAGGCATTTAAAAGAAAATCTATTTACACTTTGAGCTGGCAATGAACATTTGGAAATGGCAATTATAGAACTGTGATAACTAACTTAAAGTTCAAGAAGGCCTGATTGGCACAATAAATAATTGGTTTGCTTCTACTTAATCCACATTAATGTAAACAATGACTCTTCCCTTAAATAAAGATTGTGTGAATCTTCATTTATCTTTTATGACAAGAGAGCAAAGGTTGCAGCTTAATGAATGGAAAGAAACAAGGTCAGAATTAAAAGCCTCAGAGGTCAACTTTCTGACATCTCTGAACACTGAAAAAAAACCTAACATGGTAATTACTATTTTGGTCAAGTCACTGAGGTCTATTTTCTATTTCAGAAAGAAAGGAGGGGGGAAAAAACCCCTCATAATTCAAGAACTTCAGAAGTAGCACTTTGTCCAGTCTGTAACAAACTTCCCTGTAATACAGAATCTTTCCACCAGAGAGGAAAAAATAAAGGATACAGCAAGGAGAATTCCATTTAGGATCTCACAAATACACAGAATCACAAAGGTTGGAAGAGCCCTCTAAGCTCATCAAGTCCAAGCATCCCTAGCACTGCCATACCACTAAGCCATGGCCCTAAGGAGAGCAGCTAGATGTTTCTTAACCCCCTCCAGGGATGGAGACTCTAGCACCTCCCTGGGCAGCCTATTCCAAGACCTAACAACCCTACAGCCATACAGTCACACCTTGGAAGTCTTCAGCTAAGAAAGCAACAAGCAACCTCTCCTAAATCACAGACACTGCCTCATTTGGCATTTGATATACTTCCAGGGATTCTATTCCTCAGTCACTCCAGTTTAGGTGATCTTACAAGGAGTTCTGAGTCTCTGCAGACAGCAGGAACACAGACACTGATAAAAGGTCCAGAAAGCTCTGTCATTTTGTTTTCCATATGCATTGATTTCTGCCCAAAGGGAAGACCTCTGCCATCCAGCAGGGTTAGTCATGGATTCAAAGAGCTGATCAGGGTCATTAATAACAATAGGAAACTGATCATCATTCCAATAGGATTTGACAATGCCTTTTTTTCAACGTGGATACTAATGTATTGATGCCTCTGAAGTTCATTACAGCAGTAATAAATCATTAGCCTCCAGAAAATGATTTATAAGTTGCTTAAAATGCATTAGAATGGACTGTCAAGCTACTCTACTGAGAAGATGAGCCTGGTAGTAAAGAAAAAGGTTTATTTCCCCCCCCCTTTTCTTTTTTCAGGTTCTCTAACCAAAATGGTGATGACTCCAAGCAATCATCTCACAAAGAAAAAGCAAACAAATCACTGTAATAATTTACTTTAATAGCATGTTTCAATCTCCATAAAAGGGTGAGTGAATTTTGCTTTGAACTGCTAGCTACATTCCTTTTACTCACTGCTGGCAGCAAACTCTTAACCTCCAAAGCTGCAGTGCTGACCCCAATGATTGCAGTTGTGTTTACTTTAACCAAAAGAAGTGTACTCTGTGAGTAACTATGGTTACTCTGCCTGGGTGCCTGTGTACTAACAGTTTATTATCACATGGAAAGGAGCCTGTCAAGCATGCAGTGCTAAGCCATCACATCACTAATGATAATATCACCACAACTTGCTACTCAGAATATTTATGCTATGCAAATCTGTTCTTATATTCTATATACCACTGCTAGTTACTACTTAAGTAGCTTAACTACAGCTCAGAGCTATCAGTGTGCAACTCCAGAATGTTTTTACTTTTACATAGGCTTTTAATTAATACCCTTGGATCACAGAGCAGCTTATTCATGATATTTGGCAAGCTTCGTATTAAGTCAAACAGGTCAAGTGGATGGGGCCAAACTCCTCTCAGTGGTGCCCTGTGGGAAGACAAGGGGCAATGGGCACAAACTGGAAGCCAGGAGCTTGCAGCTGAACAGGAGGAGAAGCTTTGGTGTGAGGATGCAGAGCCCTGGCCCAGGCTGCCCAGAGAGCTTGGGGAGTCTCCTTCTCTGCAGAGATCCCAAGCCTAGCTGGAGATGATCCTGGGCAAGCTGCTCTGGATGACCTTGCTTTAGCAGGGAGGTTGGACTAGATGAGCTCCAGAGGAGCCTTCCTGTCCTCACCATGCTGTCATTTTTGGGGTTCTGTGTCTCTCACACATTTCTCTAACTGCAGCAGTGCTAAAGGCTCACTGTGTTAGGGTATCTTAACTAGTCCCCTCCCTGGCAGGACCATAGTCCTGTCATCTGGAAGGGCATGAACACTGCTCCCTCACCCTCTGGGGATATGTACAGGGGGACAAAGATGGGCTGGAAGAGGCACAGGTGGTCATGCTTCTCCTTCAACCCACGTGCTGGCTAGTAAAGTCAACCCTTGGACAGCCATGAATGCTATAATGCACCAGCATGGCTCTGTGTTTCCACACAAAGAGCCTGGAAAGTGCTCTGTGAGCTGCTGGGCCCAGTGCCACTGCACAGCCATTTCCCCTTCTTCCTCCTCTTTGTACAGTGTTGGGCCTAAAAGTCAGAAACAAGCCCCAAGTGATTTGCCTGTAGCCATCTGAACAGTCCCTGCTTGAGCAAGGAGCTGTTAGCCAAGGAGCCCTTCAAGATTAAGGACATTAAAGGCTTGTCTGTAATGCCAGGAATAAAATAAAGTAACCTTCTTCTGGAAATACATGATAAGAATTATTATGAACCCTACAGAAGACAACACAATAACATGTTATCCTCTCAGGGTAATTCAATTATAAGTGTGCATTGTACAAAGGCCATGAAACATTTAGGGCCAGATATTCCAAAGGCCAAGTCTGTCATGTTTACAAGCTCAGTTTTGTGTTTGCAGTCTGAAAAGGGAGGAGCTGTGCCTCTATCTAACTAATCTGGCTTTCAGAAGCTATCATTAGAAGCAGAGGTACCTTGGCAATAAGACTGCCAGCAAACCAAAGAAAGAGGTATACTCTGAATAGCTTTGACTAATATAATTAACACCACTAATGTTATAAGCTAATTTCCTTTTCTCTATTTGCTGTGGAATCTCTACAGCCCAAGTCTCCTCTCTTGGATTTGTAAGAAATCCTCCCCTCCCCAGAAGGATGACAGGTTCCTCTGAAGGCAGAAAGAGAAGGGTGGGCATGGAGTCAAACTTACAGGAGGTTGAGGGATTTTTTAATTTTCCCTTTTAATTACAAATTAAAAATGCCATTTTGCAGAAAATGGAGCTCTCAGACCAGCCAGTGTGGATGGGTAGAATTAACACATCCCACTGACAATTTAATCCCAAGCAAGTGTTTGGTCAGAGCCAGAAAATATAACCTTAAAATCTGATCATCTTGCTCTGAGTTAACATTTCCCTGGTGTATTTTAAAAAGCTTTTCCTCCACGGAGACAAATGGCAAAAGGAGGATGCCAAAAGAATAAATGAACACTTGCACATGTTAACAAAGAAATCACCAAGTAACCAGCACAGAAATCTTCCTAAAAAGCCATGGAAATACACTGAAAAGCTTCTAAAAAATGGAAGAACCTCTATTAGAAATTCCAATGGAAATTGTTTATCAGATCCCAGCAGATGATTTGGAACAAAGCCCAAATCTTTTCCATTGCTCTGACACTATGTCTCTCACAAAGAATCCTTCAGCTATCCCAAATCAAAGCAGTACTTTTAATAGTCCATGAGCACAAATTAGCCCAGAGCAGACCAAAGCACCCATGGCCAACACGAGCTCAACAGCACAGAATGGGAATCCTCAGCCATTCCAGGCAAAGCACACAACCTGCAGACCACTGAGAGTAACCTTTAGTACAATGAAAGCAGTGGAAATCATATCAAGCTGTACCTGGCAGGAACACTAGCCAAGATCTGCCTGACTAAGTCTGTGCTGCTGCTGGATGCAGATACAATTCTAGCAGAAACCAACCCTTCCTCTTGGCACTCTGCTTATGTCTCAATTCCTGCCCCTGGGCTGCTCCTCCAGCCAGGAATGCTTAGGTTCCTGGGCTTGGAAACACAAACAAGGACTAAAGAAAGGGTGCAGGTTGCAAAATCCTCACAAAAATATCTTTATGTGCATCTGGGGAAAAAAAAAGTCAGTGGCAAAATAGGCAAGAATCTTGCTCACTGCACGAATAGATTCCATCAACTGAGACAATGATGCCAAAGTCAAAGTTGTAGTTGAAAACTAGAGGTTGAAAACTCTTCAGTTGAACTGAAAAGGAAGCAGAGATGAAAAGCTTCCCCATCTTCATCTGCTGGAAAGCTTGTGTTACAACACTTCTAACAAAGGACACACAATGTATTCTCCTCCTTGCACCCTTCTGGGGTACAGGGAAACACCTCCATGAGAAGAAAATCTATAATTAAGAACTCCAAGTGTAACGAAATGCAACTGATTTCCCTAGACCCAAGAGGACTGTTTGCTTCCTCCAGTTGACACATGCAGAAAGAGTTATGGGAAAAGATACTCCAACACAACATCTCCTGGCATCAGCAATGAGCCTCACATCATTTAAACTTGAACTGGACATTAGAAAGAAGTTGCTCCCCACGAGGGTGGTGGAACACTGGCCCAGGTTGCCCAGGGAGGTGGTTGAGTTCCCATCCCTGGAGGCATTGCAGGTGAGGCTTGCCAGGGCTCTGGGCAAGCTGCTCTAGTTGGGGATGTCCCTGCCCACTGCAGGGGGGTTGCACTAGATGAGCTCCAGAGGTCCCTTCCAACCCAAACCAGTCTAGGATTCTAGGATTCTATGATCATTACAGGGCAGATTTTGGGCAGCCCTTCAGCTGCTCCCAGTGCTCCACTGCAGCTCATCACCATCATGCTATTCTCCTTCATGAAACTGTTGGAGCAATCTCCCTCAGGAGCTCTTTTCATTCTTCTGCCTCTCCCTTGGCATTCTGGATTATCATTTGCTCCTTTCTCCTGCTGCTGTAAACCTGCAACCTCCCTTCTTGAGAGGAGTTTGGCTGTCCTAAGCTTGTATTCCTCTTGATGGGGATTCCCTTGGTACCACCTACATCCTAGGGAAAGCTGGGATTGCCCATGAGCACAAGTGTGTAGGTATACACCAGGCCATAGCATAGTACAGATCCACAAAGCCATGGAGAGTCCATACTCTCCAAGAAGGAAAATTCTGGTCCTTTATACTCTAAGACAGATGCTTAACACCAAGTGGAATATGCACCTGCAGTGGTTGGGTGATAAAAAAGACATTTATCTCAATCTGCTCTGGAAAAAATCCTGACCATGAATGAAGATGAAAACTCTTTGATTAAGACCTGGGAAGCAGAGAGGGACACAAATGGATGAGCTGCTTTATAAGATCTGTATTGTTTGGTAGTGTGTTTGCTTCCCTACTCAAATAGATACAATAAAAACAATCCTTCAACTCAATTTTTGCAGGGACAAGGATACATACAGCAGCAGAATAACTTCTGCTGTCTGAAAGAAAACAAAACAGGTATAAGGTTAAGAAAATGCATTAACTTCACAATGAAAAAGGCAAACTGCTTAATTTATTTGTACAAGGGAGCCATAATACAGCATTTTTAAGTACAAAAGGCTTTTTACATACTGTATTTTTAATGCCACCAGCCTATTTTACTGCACCTTCCAAACACTTCCTAAGCCCTGATAAAGCAGACAGACATCTTATTCCTCATTTCAGGCAGAGAAGTCAAGGCACATACAGAGATTTCTCCAGCAAGCATAAACCCCAAGATTAGAGCACTTCTCTGCACACAGAAGTCCTACCCAAAGTCCATCAGAAGCATTTCCAAATATTTTAATGGGGATTCATGATGTAGAAGACCTAGGAGTAGCTTTCTCTGTCAGTCACTGAGTCCTTCATGTGATTGCTCCCTTCATCCATCACTTTTACCTCTCTGCATCTTGACCTGTGGCCCTGTCAGAGGAACTATGTGGATTTCATGGAACTTCTCTGAATCCTTCAGCAGCTCCCCAAAGACATCAAGTCCCCATCCTGTACATAGTGCTGGAGGCAGTAAGGTTAAAGATGGAGACACAAACCTGTCCTGAGAAACATCTTAATATGCTTTTCAACTCAAAGTAAAGCTTTGCAAACTGCATCCACTTGAAAACCTGAATAAATAATTGTTATTGCACGGGAAAACTAGACACACAGCCTTTACAGATTGATCCTAAGCTCAAAGAGGAGAATCCAATCCTATTTTAACTGGAAATGAGCTATCTCAGAAGGTACAAGGACATTAAAGCTCATGCCACCCACAGCTACTCTCTGGTTTGGAAGAGCTGCTGTTTAAAATGCCAGGGGCAGGTTTTCCATCCTTTCCTTCTGGCCATGATGTCAGGTTTTAATCCATAACCCCCAACCAGGCTTTAAATTTGGTTTTCATGGTTTTTTACCTACCATGTGTGTCTCCTTCTGATGACTAAATTACAACAAGACTTTTCCGCCAATATTTTAAAGGACTTGGCATAAAACTAAACAGCAACTGCAAAATAAATTGGGGGAAAAGGTATCTTTGACTAAAACTGGAGGTATTAAGCCCCTTAATCAGCATCTATGTTTGCAAGACTTGCATGGAATGCAATTTCCCAAGGCTTCTCCAATTGCTAGTGAGAACAGTACAAATGGATTAGCTACTCCCCAGCACTCCTTGCCTCTCTGATCACTGCCCACATCTTCCCAGGCTCTTCTGGTTCCTAATGCAGTAATTCAGCATCCCTTGGCATCTCTGAGAAGAACATCACAAGGTGCTTTTCTTGGCTCTGACATTCCCAACAGACTGCAGCATGTGTCAGCAGCAAAAGCAGAGTGACATGCCTTCCACTCGAATTGACAGAGACATGCCAGCAAACAGCAAAAAGATCCTTTTCTAATGCAACTTCTAAGGAGACTTCTGAAATTTGATCTATGAAGCAGCTCAGCAACATAAACCATGTTTGCTGATGATGAGTTTGACTGTATTTAGATTACTTATTATATCAAGATCATTATGGCTTGATATAAAACTGTCATATATTAAAAAAAAAAGACTCTCTATGCAGATAAAGGTTCCCCAGAGAGTCTCTCAAACCCAGACCATATTCCAGAGCACTCTATATCATATTTTGGGGCTTCTGAGTTAAGCAGAAGTAATACAAAGGAACATCCAAGCAGACAGCTCATTACTGACTTTGTTTCTGAGGAGGCTGATGGACATTAGTTATTCAGGCAGCTGTAAGGAGCTGAGTGCTCTTCTGCAACATGCTCCATGTTTGACAGACTCCCATGAAAGGCTGCAGTGGTTATGGCAGTGCTTTTGGTCAAATCACACCCTATTTTCATGATATTAATGCAAAAAGGCATTAGATGTCTTGCTCTGCTACAACAAGCTCATTTGGAAGTGAGCCCCAAGCAAAGCACTGCAACAAGTTGGTGGTTACCTCTAGGTTTGCACACAGACATATCCTCTGAGTCTTTTTTTTTTTGGTGCTAGGTATGTCTGGACATCTTAGGGCCATGGTTTAGTGCTATGTTAGTGGATTTGATTCTGTAATCTCCTAAATAAAGCCTTCTTTCCTGCTTTAGTTTTGCTTATTGCTGCTAGAGCAACTGGGGCTTTCCTCATTCAATAACTTGGTGATGTGCAACAACAGACAGGACTGGCTCTGGTGTTCTCCAGCTGCCACAACTGGCTAGTTGCATTAATGAAATTAATCTCTTTCCTTATATCCTAGAATCCTAGACTGGTTTGGGTTGGAAGGGAGCTCTGGAGCTCATCTAGTCCAACCCCCCTGCAGTGGCCAGGGACATCCCCAACTAGAGCAGCTTGCCCAGAGCCCTGGCAAGCCTCACCTGCAATGCCTCCAGGGATGGCAACTCAACCACCTCCCTGGGCAACCTGGGCCAGTGTTCCACCACCCTCGTGGGGAGCAACTTCTTTCTAATGTCCAGTTTAAATCTACTCCTCTCCAATTTCAAACCATTGCCCCTTGTCCTTTCACTCCAAGCCTTTGCAAACAGGCCCTCTGCAGCCTGCTTGGAAGTAATAGAATGTAGCTGTGAGCAGGAACTGCAGACCTGGCATCCTTACCTTTCCCTACAAAGCCTCAAGAATGATTATATCTTAGGTGAATGCATGCACATTCTTGTTTTATTAGATAAGTCTCCCCAAAGAAAGATTGCACCACCAGTACCACATTATTTTTTCATGTCCTATCAAAACCTGGCAAAATTACTGCCAATCTGAGGTCACCAATTGATCACATTTTTAACTTACCACCCCAGATTTACTCTCTTTAAGTCCACATCTGTGAAGCATCCTAAACAAATGTGTGGAATCTTATCTAAGGGTTAGATTTAAACCTCTACTTGCTCAGCAAACCTAAAAGACTTGAGTCTGTCACTGCAGCTGGTCTGGAGAAGAAGAAAGGTCATTGTGAAATACTTGCCAGTCCAATGAGATGTTCTGTAGGATTGCAATTCCTTCCCTAAACTGCTATGAATCTCAGGTGGCAGTGCAGTTGTGAGATTTTCATAACAGAAAAATCCATAAATTAAATCCTCCAGAGGGTAACTGAGTAGTGGAAGAGAACAGAGTAAATCACCAGAATCACCAGTGGAGAGAAACAAACATCTGTTCTCCTAGAGGTATGAGTGGAAACAATGGAACAGAGGTAAATGAGCATGAAAACACCTCCTTGAGAAGCAGGATTATTAATCCACCAGCTTCAGGTGACTAACCCCCTCCTAACACCTTAATACTAAGGATAAAATACATTCTCTCTTTAAATGGAACATTTAGTCTGCATTAAACATCCTTGCCATGTTGCCACTAGTAAGTTAATAAACAAGTGGGTATTAAATTAGGATGTGGGAAAGACACTACTTGAAGCATCTGAGGGGGGAAATACATATTTTTCAGCCATCATGGTAAATTGTTTGAAACCTATTCAACAGGAAGATCCCAGTAAATACACAACTTCACCCTGCTCTAATTTGGTGCAACTGATGAGATTTGAGCAAATATCAGGGAGAGTTTTAATTTGGATCTCCCAACAGCTAGGCAGGATTATTGGGAGTGTAATAGTTTTATGTTCAAGTGGGATTCTGCTGTATTAAAGTCTTTGTTAAACAAATCAGTCAAGCTCTCTCTCTCTCTCTGGAATTTTAATCTGCACCTTTGTAGCTGAGCAGTGTTTCACTTTTCATGTTTGATTATCAGCATGTACTTTAAAGAGGCAAGATCTCACCACTCAGACATGAGTTTGCTTTCATTTCCACTCCAGCTGAATGATATTTTAGTCCACAAAGGTTATTATTGCCTTTAGTTCTCTATCTCCCAGGGAATTTCCTTTGCAGTAAAAAAAGCTCTGTAAAAAAAAAAATGTTGTCATGCTGGCAATTTAACCAAAATCTGTTTTCTGTTACGCTGCCAATCTTGCTATCCTAACTGCCCCAGTGCCACCTTTACCAACAGCACTGCTCTCTGCAGCAGCAGCAGCAGCATCACAATTGCTCTGGATGCCGACATGCAGCTCTACAACTTCCAGGACAAGGCAGCTCACTGCAAGACCTTCCAATGGATTTCATGCTGTCTGATCCTTTCCTGCCAGGTAGGGAGTCATCTCAACTCATCCTGCTTTTTAGATTTGCTTTCTTACTCGAGTTCCAGTCCAGGATTTGAGACATCCTTCTAAGCTAAGAAGGACATAGAATCATAGAACAGTTCCAGC
>VWZO01011135.1:0-15837 GCA_013396975.1 Bucco capensis
TGAGCGAGTAACCACTGCTAGAGCACTGCCTACCAGGACATCCCCTAAGTTAACAGCAGAGCTGGCACAACATCCCACAAACGTCACAGGCTTGTTCCCTACGAGCCAGGTTTTCCCCCCTCCCCCCTTCAAATCTAGTTTAAAGCATGATTAATGAGTCCAGCCAACTCCCATGATAAAATCCTTCTCCCCCTTTGAGACAGATGCACCCCATCTGCTGCCAGTAGGTCTGGCATCCTGTAAGTTGACCTATGGTCGAAAACCCCAAAGTCCTGCTGATGACACCAGACTTGAAGCCAAGAATTGATCTGATGAGTCCTCCTCAGCCTTTCTGGGTTGGCCCCTGCAACAGAGGGAATAGAAGAAAAAACTACCTGTGCTCCCACTCCCTTGGTCAGTTGACCCAACTCCCTAAAGTCTCTCTTGACAGTCTTCAATTTTCACTGCTTTACAGAATATGCTTTCTTCATTCATTGGTCAATTGCAGTTTTATTTTTAATTATTTGTAACACACCATAACAGACTAGTTAATTTACAGTAGGATATTTCTGTACAGTAATGAAATTACTGACACAAGCCTTACTGCCTTACTGCAGCACTTGCTGTTTACTCTTTGCTGAGTAATATACACATTATGTGCATATCAGAAAGGCTTTAAAATATATGTAGACTCAGCTGGAGGGTTGTTTTAGACTTGTTTGTTCTTCATGTTGTTAAAAATAGTGTCATCTCAGAGCTGATCCTAAAGAGGTACATGAAATCAGTGTGACTATTCATGGAAGGAGGGCTCTAGCAATGTGAAAATCTTCCAGTCTCTATGAGGCCAGGCGTTAGGTAGCAGACATTCAAGAGTACATTTCAGTGTTGTTAGGGCAGTATTCTTGTATGCAATTATCTTACTCCTTTTTCATTCTAGTTAAAAGGTCCCTAACAAGTCTGCCTTCTCTGTCCCCTCAGAGCTGCTGCAAAGTCTATTTAAGCTCTGCTGCTGTTAAGGATGAGCACAGGTGTAAAGGTCAGAGCAGTGCTGGCTCTGTGGGCCTGGACCAGGACTCTGAACAAAACCAAATGCTGTCAGATTCAGGAGGCAGACATACTTGAGAATATAGAAAATATTTTTTCACATTTTTGAAGTTTTGTCACTCAGCTGTGCTATTTGCAGCAGTAGTAGACATAACACTTGGGGAAAGCAATGTGATAGATACATTCAGCTGGCAATACAAGTTTCTCTGTACTGAGACCACATCTTGCCAACAGTTCCTATCCTGTGGAGAAAGTGGTGTGTAGCTACCTAACAAGACTACTAGCTCTCTACAGGATGCATTTCCATTTTTTTGAGCTGGAGACAAGACATGCCCAGCTAGGCCAGGATATAAACCAACCCAACTTGTTCACTCTTGTTTGGTGAAAATTCCTTGTGTTCTCAGAGCAAAACAATTATGTTCTCTGTATTATCATAGTTTCTGCTCTTTAGTGAAAATAATTGCCAAGCATCAAAAAAACCCACAACAAAACAAACAAAAACTGAGGATATTCTTCCTAGCAAGTGCCATACCTTAATCCCTGTTTTGCTTCTTTGAGCTCCAGGCTAAGGATACTGCTTCTGAAGCAAGNCTTGTGTTTGGTTTTCCTTTTCACCCTCTTACAGAGGCATAATCCAGCCTTTCATGCAGCCCCCACATGGCCCTGCTAAAGCAACAACTGATTGGACCAACAGAACCCAAGGGACTTTGCCCCTCAAAATTCAGTGTGTGTGAATAGGCCACATCAAGTGGTTGAGCTGCATTGTCTTTCTCCCCAAGACTCTTCTGGAGGACCTGCTGTTGCCCTGCTGGGAGTTGTGAAGCAGTGAGGTGTGGACCCTGGGTGCCTTGCTGGGTGAGCAAGGGCTGGATGGGTCAGGAACTGCTCCGGGGACATTACTAACCCAGTACTGAATGGTTGTGAAAATGACCAGTGCCTAGAACCCAGCTGCATGCCCGGGGCTGGGGGCAGGAGGTGGGCCTGGGGAAACCACCATGAGAATCCCAGGAAATGGGGGAAATGGAGGAGCCAAGGGTGGGTGCAGAGCCTTTTGGCAGAAGCCCTTGTGCTGGGGTGCCACTGCAAGGTGCAGCCACTGCCCCCTTCTGTCCTGTCCTAGCTTTATCCTCCCATGCTGGCAGCTTGAGGTGAGGGTGTCTGACCACAGCATTGCAGGGACAGAGACCCTCAGTGCTGTCCTTGTCCCACACAGTTCCCATGCTCTGTCACCTCTAGCTTTCCTACAGCGGCAGTGATCGTAGGCAGTGATCTAGAGCGGTCGTGGCACTCAGCTCCTCTTTCACAGACTTTGAAGTTGCTAGTTGTCCAGTATTTCCTTTACTAGGCATTAACAAAAAAATCTTCAAGTGAACTAAAAAATTCAGTACCTCTCTTGCAGTCTCAGTCTTGTCATACCTCTAATTTAAACATAAGCTGAGTCATTTTCATCCTACTGCTTTAAAATCAGGCTGTGGAGCATGGTCTTGCTCTGGTATGTTTGGGAAGTAGAACAATTTTCCTCTCTATCTAAGTCAGATCTGTCCTACCAAGCTTCTATCACTTGTTGCTCTTAGATATAAAAATAACATAAAACTGGTGATGATTTGCAGAGTTAGTTTTATTCCTGTTAGCAAAACTGAAATGTGACGGATGGGAGCTTACATTATGCAGATTAATTTATAAAAATAAAGTATTACTCCCAGTGAAATATTTAACCTTGTTTTGACATAATTCCTTGAAAGAATTTGCATTTATTTATGCAGTACTTGCTTTTACTGCTTTGCTTGTGTGTAACTTACTAGTTCCTCTGCTGCCCATCTGTCAAACACTCCTCTTAAGGTTGCAGTTGTTAATGGTTTTATGCTCAAGGTACTCTATTGTTCCCTATTCCTCTTCTTAAAAATAACTGATTTGGTTTTTGCAAATCCAAAGACTTCAGCTTGAGACAGGCTACTGACATGGAAAAACAATTCTAGTCTGGCAATGCTAGGAACTCCTGGAACAGCATCAGGATGGCTTTCTTCAGAGGGGACCATACTTGTGTTTTTTAAAAAAACAACTTGTTTTTTTAAACTTTTTAAAACAGACTTGTTTTGTTTTTTTATCATTGTTTTAAAAGACATCTACCATGGTAGACCACTGATGACCATTTCTGGCTCATGGGCATCCTCCTATCCACCAGGACTCCTAGATCTTTTTTGCCACGGCTGTTCTCCAACAGATCAATCCTAGCCTGCACTGATCCGTGGGGTTGTTCTTTCCTAGATGCAGCACTTTACACTTACCCTTGATAAATTACATTAACTTTCTCTCTGCCCATCTCTCTAACCTGTCCAGGTCACTCTGAATGGCAGCACAGCCTTCTGGTGTGCGAGCCACTGCTCCAAGCTTGGGATCATCTGCAAACTTGCTGAGAGTACACTCTACCCCTTCATCCAAATCATTAATGAATATATTGAACAGTACTGGACCCAGCACTGAGCCCTGGGGCACACCACTAGTCACAGGCCTCCAGTTAGACTCTGCTCTACCAACCACAACTCTCTGGGCTCTGTCCTTCAGCCAGTTCCCAAGCCATCTCACATCACAGTCTCCCAATCCATACTTCTTAAGTTTGGCTATGAGGATACCACGGGAGACAGTATCAAAAGCTTTGCTAAAGTCAAGAAAAACCACATCCACTGCCTTCCCCTCATCTATCCATCTAGTTATGCCATCATAAAAGGCTATCAGATTAGTCAAGCATGCCTTCCCCTTGTGGAATCCATGTTGACTACTTGTGATAAGCCTCCTTTCCTGCACATGCTTGGAGATGGTGGCAAGAACAAGCTGTTCTATCACCTTTCNGGCTTGTTCCCTACGAGCCAGGTTTTCCCCCCTCCCCGCTTCGAATCTAGTTTAAAGCAGCTAATGAGCCCAGCCAACTCCTGTGATAAAATCCTTCTTCCCTTTTGAGACAGATGACCCCATCTGCTGCCAGTTGGCCTGGCATCCTGTAAGTTGACCTATGGTTGAAAACCCCAAAGTCCTGCTGATGACACCAGGCATGAAGCCAAGAATTGATCTGATGGGTCCTCCTCAGCCTTTCTGGGTTGGCCCCTGCAACAGAGGGAATAGAAGAAAAAACTACCTTCGTTCCCATTTGACCCAAGGCCCTAAAGTCTCTCTTGACAGTCTTCAATTTTCTTTTTTCAAGATCATCATTGCCCACCTGAAAAGTCAACAATGGATAATAATAGGTTACTTCAGTTTCTGTATTAACTCTTGTGTAAGCCTTTCCCAGGCTGGTATTTGAAATGAGATGTCATAGAATGAAAAGTAGGATTTCTTCTCTCCCTGGTACCAGCAGTTTGGTCACTTCAGTCTCCCTTCATGAATATGAACCTTAAAAAGTAGAATTACAGATTTCAGAGGCAGAAGATGAAAAGATTTAGGAAACGCTAGGAAAAAAATTCCTTCTTCTGGTTGCAATGGAGAGGTTGAAGTCCATTTGATCTATCTGTAGATAGAGAACTCCTGTCTCACAAATGGCCACGGTTATGATGGGTTTGGAGGAACCACAGTGTGTGCTTGTCAAGAAGGCTTCTCTCAATGGGAGAAGATCTATGGCTGTTATGGAGCAGAGAGTGAATGGCCTGTGCGTTCTCGTGAGATTAACATGATAAATGCAGAGCAAACACCAGTGAGTATTGGCATTTAAAAGCAACTGATATGGCTACTTAGGCCATTTTGTGTCCTTGCCTTCAGGAGGAGCTTATTTTCCTGTCTGTAAAATGGGACTGACAATCCCTGTCCAGAAGCCCCACTGCACCATGTGTTAGCAGTCACAGAGCTGCTGTCGCTGTCTGGAGTCATTTGTCACAATTCCTTTCTTGGGATTTGCAGTATTTCTGTTTGGCAGAGGTACAGCTAGCCTAGAAGTAAAGGAGGAAGAGCAGTAAGCGTGAGATTGTGTGGTAGGCAGGAAGAGGAGACAACTCGCCCATAAACCATGAGGTGGCATGTTGAGGTGAAGCTGTGAGTCCAGTGATGCAGCCTAGGCTCTCTCTGAGGTTTGAACACAGTGGTCCGACAGTGGTCATGTTTGCTGCTGCCATGGCTGCCAGTACTGTGGAGAAGGGCCTTGGCATAGCCCTAACTATCTGGTGGCAGTGGGGTCATGAATGTAGCTAAAAACGAATCAAATCCCCACCCCTGAACATAGCAGATTCAGGATTTCGTTCCTTCTCCCTTTTCTTGCAGAGGAGGCTAAGGCTTGCAGTCCCTTGGGACATGGTGTGCTTCAGGCTCTGCTGCTGCAGAGCCTTCTCCTGGGCTCAGTGCTCCTCCCTGCCTTGCCTACCCCAGCTGTGGCAGGACTTTCTGCTGGTGGGTTCTGGGCACTTTCTACTTGTATTTCCTGCTTTGGAAGTGTCAGGAGAGTAAACATGAAGGTTTCTGATGCTCAAGCCTTTTTCTTCTAGCTTCCTTCTCCTTCACAGACTATCCAGTAGTCCTTTAACCGCTCTGTGCATCCCTTAGTCTTACAGAGGCTTTACACTTGTCTTCTGTGCCATTTTCCACATTCTTTCATGCTTCAATTCAATTTTTTTACTTACCAGTTTGTCCTGTAATCATCTCCTCTTCTCCTGGCTGCCTTCTCCATCTTTCTACCTGAGTCTGGGGCTCTGACATGTGGGTGGATGGTGGTCAATGGAGCACTTGGTGCATCTAGCTGAGAAGAGTGGATGTTTCTTGCCTGAGTCAGCCCTGGGGGGCAGCCACAGCAAATAAACAGTTTCCAGATTTGGTCTGTGGTGAATTCTGAAAGCAAAGCATGGGTGTTTGGAGATAAGCTGTCCACACTGGAGCCTTCTTTTATGGAGAAACAAATTCCTGCCGTGGCACTGCGTCAGAACTGATGGCTCCATGAGATCATGGTGAGCTGGCTTGGGGCTTTGAGCAGTAGCTTAAGCTATCCTGTGCAACTGGTCAGAAACTGGGAGCAAGTGGGGCTGTAGGTGTCTGTTGCTGCTGTTTGAGTGGGATCGAAGAGGCTTGGCCATTTTACCAGTTCCCCTCTGCTCCTGTAGCTGTGCTAGGGAAGCTTCTGCCGCACTTACCCACTGAAGACTTGCGTGAACTAAGGACTTTTTGGGTTTCAGCATCCATCTGGTGCTTCCTTCCAGAGGCTGTTGCATTTCTGCAGCACAAACCCTTGCAGGCTGATAAAGGGTGTGCCAGATGGAGTGATGTGTGCCGTGTCTGGCACGGCTTAGACACAGTTTCAGTGATACTCCTGTTGATGAGACATTCCAGCTGACATCGCCTGTTGGCAAGGGCCCTGAGCCCCTGCCTGGGGTGTGATGTGACATGGGCTGTGAGCGGAAATCTCTCTCCCTCACCGGCAGGTTGTATCTGAGCTGTTACCAGGTGGGGCTTCTTGAAAGAATCCTTGGCATACATCTCCAGATCCAGCACCATGGGCTATCTTTAACTCTGGGAGTGCTCTTCTATAAGCATCTCCACACCAAGCAGAGCTCAGCCTCCTACTTCCCTTGCACAGGGATGCTATCAAAATCAGTCTAGTCAGGTGCATCAGAGGAAGCTACCTCCACAGCACCAGACACCTCAGAGGTGTTCAATTTTAGTACTGCCTGCCTCATCGAACTCCCAGAGGGCCAAAATAATTGTAAGGGGATGCTGTTCCTTTTTTAACACTTAATTTGTCTATTATTGATTGGGTTAGAGCCTTTTTTCCAAACTAAGTCCAAACTGCCTTTGAATTCAGAGCTGTGACTGCACCCAGATGCACCACATTGTTTCCATTCTTTTTCAGAGAGTCCAATTCTTTTTCTCCTTCTCTTCTTAAAGCAAGCAGCCTCTGGGATGTTTTGCAGTGCCATGGATGTCTCACGTGAAGAGGCTGACAAACTGATGTGTGTGATGATGAAGTCACTTTCACAAGGTCATGCTGGCATTGCCAAGAATAGCACCCTGAGTCTCCTGGCTCTCTGGAGCCCACCCTGAATGCTACAGCCTGCCTTTGCCTGATGAGCATGATCTGATTCATAATGCAGCAGCTCTGCTGTAAGGCTGGCTACCACTCTGCCATCTCTGCCACTGCAGAGAAAAGCAGTTGGGCTCAGGCAGCAGCAGAGATGGCACATGTCTGTAGCAGAAAGTCTAAACCCCAGAAACAGTATTTAGCTGCTTATCTTAGCTACAGATAAACTCATAAAATGTCTGGTTAAAATGACTGGTTAAAAATAGGGTTTAAAGTTCTTATCAAACATCTTGAACCATATATTCTTAGGTTTTTGCTGCAGTACAAAAATACCATTTCAGTAATTCTGATTCATATTGGCTTTTCATGGTCTTTCTGGAAAAGTACCGAATTATTGATGGGTGGTTTTTGCTTTTAATTGTGCTGTTGTGTGCTAAACCTAATCCTGCTATTTGTTTGCATTATGTTTAGGCAAATGTAAGTGGTGGTTCAGTGCCTTTGGCATTCTGAACAGAACGTACTGAACTCCCAGGGCTTGTTACAAAGCCTCAGCCTCCAGCACTAACAAAGCCTGTGCAGACAATAGCTCAAATAGGACTACCTGGGCTTGACAGAGGGCGTTGAGAAGATCTTGGAAGATTGTGGATTGTGAGCTTGCGCCCAGTTTTTGTTCTGTGGTTTGGGTAAATGAAATCAGAGGTCTCCTGCCTGTGTGCTGACAGCTAAGTGGGCTCTCGAGAGGCTATCCTCACTGTGCACACAGGCACTGCCTGTGACTGGTTTAACATTGTGGTCTGTGGTTCCTCCTGCAGTGTGCAGTTTACCAATGAAGTTCTTGTTTGGCTGTATCAACACTGGGCTCAGTATGTTCGCAGATGATAATGGAGGCTTTCCTTCTATGAACACTGCCATGGTTCGAAGTGAAACAGTGTGATGCTGCTGCCTGCTGCGTGTCCATTGGCAGCAGCTTGGGATTTTTACAGTTGTTTGCCTTGTTACTCAACCTATTTTAAGCTCTGATGGAATAAAGATGGCATTTGATCACAGTACTGGGCACAACTGTTTGTTTTTTATAACCCATGTTTTAAACTGGAGGTTTTTTTTATATATGCTTGTGTCTTCAAATAACTTCAGACTGGTGGCTTTAGACATGCCTGCTCATTTGCTGGCCTTTGCCATTGCCTCTTACAAGGGAGCTGCCAACTTCCACTCAGGCAGGTGTTGTCTACTGAGATGAGAACCTCTAAAGTGAAGGAGCGAGGTGGTGGGTGGGGAGACACTTCCTAGCCATCCATGGTCTAATTCTCATGATGGCAATTAAAGATGTCTGTGTAGGTCTGTCTTTGTATTGGATTTTCTTTATCACCTCTACATGTGTGCCAGTGTCTTCTGATCTTGGTTCTGGTCTTGAGTTTATTGAGCAGGTAGCACACGATGTGAAGACTTTACTACAAGCACTACAGGATAGATCTCTGTCCAGCTACTAATGCTGGTTCTGTGTTCATCTACCTCTAGTATGCTGAATGAGCTGTCTCTGTCTACCATGTAAAATAACCTTAAAACTTGTGCTCTGCATTTTACCCACAGGACTGAGACTTCTGAGAGCACCTTGTCCTGCAATCTTGATCCTCAGGTTTTGAGTGGATTAGGTGCATTTATGGTTAGCAGTGAAGTTCAGTCTTGTCATCTGTTTTAATCCCGTGCAGAGCATGGAAAAAGCTGAAAGAAAAGCTGAAAAAGCTGAAGGCTTTTTCTTCTTGTAGGTGAAGGTAGCCAGGAGATGAATATTTGCCATCTGGGAGGAAAACCAGGACTGGCAGTCACATGAAGTCAGCAGAAAAGAAAAAGGAAGCACTTATCTGAGAGAGGGACAGAGTACAGAGAGGAGGAGAGGCAGGTGGTGAGTGAGATGTCTTGTCATGATTGTCTCTCATCTCCTTTTGTAATAATCTAAAAAACTCAGGAAAATAAGTCACTAAAGCTGTTGCTTTACCTTATCTTTGGGTGGTAAGGAAAACCATGGGGCCTCTTAGCTGCTTTATTCTGTACAAGTGTTTTCAAGAGTCATGTGGATAACTAATATCCATAAAACTAACAAGCATTTTCTGTGATTTGAAATGAGATTTCTGCCCATATGCTCTCCTGCTTTCATGTTTTGATGGCAAGATTTTACCAAATCTCTACCTTTTGTTTCTGTATTTCCAAGCTGCATGTGCATATACCAGCTGTGGGGCATTTGTGCACATATTCATACACACAGACATCTGATACCTGTGACACCTTGGGACAGAGGGTGGAGACCTCACTCTAACCTCTAACATCAGGATCCCAGTTATAGGACTGCTGGGTTACTGTGCAAGCTGGTGCTGGATGCCTGAAAGAAAATCACATTCTACATGAAGTAAAATTACAGCTGTGGAAACCTCCATGCTTGTGTGTAATGTAGGTTAGAAAGTAACCTGGAACAGCTGGTACCTTACAGTAAAATACAATTTGTGCTGTTGGGGCCCAAGGGACAGCTTGTCACTGCAAATGCTATTTTCCTCCTGGAAACTCCTGGCTTCTTTAAGGTATTCCTGATTCATATTATGAAGTCACAGACTTGTTTTGGGTGCCTGAAATGCCACAGGAGTTTTATGATGAGAATACCTCTCAAAAATTTGTTATGCTTTAGTGCCCTTTCCTTGTAATTTCTGAAAGGACATGTGACCTATAAGAACAGTGTTTCACAGAGTATTCTCCAGTGCTTCCTGAGAGTGTCCCTCATCCAGCCTCTGGTTGAGTGTGAGTGCATGAGAAACTGATTGCATTCTGTATCTCATCTCCATTTTCCTCTTGTGCTAAGGACCATAAAGCACAACAGTAATTGAAACATGTTAGCTTAGGACAGTGTTGTGTAGGTTACCCTTCCTTCTCCTTGCCTCTTGGATAGAAAAGGGAAGGATTTTGTTCCTGCATGGCACGCTGGCTGACAGCTCCTCTTGGCACTGTTGTTGGCAGCCTCTCCTGGCCCATGAGCTTCTGGCCCTGGACAGACAGCCTGTCCTGCAGTCACTGCAGCAGCTGACTGCTGGGTGACCAGCTTGCTTTACTTAGAAGTTTGGTCCATCTGTAGGCTGTAACACGATAAACAGTGAGCAGCTGAACACTTTGGAGCACACAAAGAACAACACAGAGGTGAGGTTGGGGTTTATTGCATTTTGAACTCTTTCCACAGAAAGCAAAAGGAATACTGTGATCTACCCTCTTTTTGTGGTCCTGACACAGAGTATTGTTTGTTTTGGTTACAGGGGGTTGAAATGTTTCCTGTCATGGAAAAGATGAACAAGCCAGTTCCACATCACATTTCTTTTCTGAGACCTGTGAGTACTGCTGCTGCTATTTTAATTCATGAGCCCCTGCCCTGGGTGGTAACAACACAACTGCTGTGCATGGTCAAGTGTCAGCTTCCCAGGAGTGGCATGAAGGGAGTTAAAAGGGCGTGAGCTCTCCTGACTCCTCTGCCCATTTTCTGCTCTAAGCATTTTGCTGTGTCACACATCTCCCAAGCCATAGCAGGGGCTGGAGAGCACAGGGACCAAAGGTGGCAGCAGAAAAGGAGGGCATAAAGGAACCAAAGGGAGGGGAAAATTGTAGAAGCTGTAGGTAGAGAAGGCCAGGACACCACTCTTGGTGCCAAAAGTCTTTCTGTGGGCGTGGTAAGCACCTTGTGGTGAGGAAAGAGCAGTCCTTCAGAAGTATTCTGTGGTGTTCCTGGCTAGTGACAAGCCTAGCCATGGTAGTCTGTACATTGAGCAATGAGAGAGTCATTCCTTCCCCCTCATGGGTTGAAGAACCTGGCCAGCCCTGAAGAAATCCATCAGTAGTGATACAGCCAAAAGCTTTCTACAGCTTGATACCTATGAAAGTCTCCCAATGTACATGGACCAGATACTTTGGGAAGAAAAGCGGTGATTCAGTGCTGAAGCTGGCAGAGCCTGCCAATACTTTCTATTTGAGAGCGTTCCTCTGTGTGTGCTTGCACTCTTGCATATCATCTCTTCAGCACTTTATCTCCCTCTTCTCTTTAGTGTTTTATCTCCCTTCTGCTCTTTAGTTCTTGTTATCTCTATCTGCATTACAGAGTGTAGGACACTCTTTAGGAGAAGAGCGCTGTGAATCGTCCTTGTCTGTCAGCTCTAGGAGAGCTATGCATGTGTGGGTGATGCACGTTTCACATGAGGGTGCTTCTCCTCCTGTTGTGTATGTGTATATATACATATATATATACACATATATGCCACTCTGGCACATCACATACTTCAGTCTTCTGCCTCTACTTGTGATTTTTTTTGTGGACAACTGAAGGTAAGTGGCTTGGCTGCTGTCTGTCTGCAGTTCCACTGTCCTGATTTGCTTCCTTCTGTCATTCATTAACAGATGAATAGTCCATGCAAGCAGTATTGATTGGCTTCATAACCACCTGTCTGTAAATCATTTCCCATCTCTGGCTGTGAGTAGTATCTCTGTGCTTTCTTCATTCTCTGTGTAATGCACCTGGTTCTCCCATTGCTCAGCAGCATGGCTCCGCCACACACGAGGAGATTTTGTCAGGGTCAGGCTGGAGTGAGCAAGGAATACTCTCTGCCCAGGTGGATTTACACTCTTCATAGATACCTGAGTAACCAGGGAGAGAGGCTGGTGTGCAGGTTATACACATGCAAGTGTGTGACAAATGAACCAGTTGTCTGCTATTTGGTGAATTAGGTAAAGAAGTTGCATTCAAGCAGGCAGTGTGCTGGTGAAGGATCCTTCTGTGTCCCTGTGGCTACAGGAGACTTGTCTGCTGGAAGAGGAGCCTGGTGGGCAGAGCACAGTCTGATTTTTGTGGACTGCTGCCCTCAGCCTGTGGTTGCAAAAAGTGACTGGCTGGCAGGGAGGCAGCAAGTATGTGCTGCTAAACATACATTGCCTTGTGGCTGTCTTCCCAGTGCCCAGATGTATGACTTGCTGGAGGACGCTGGGACCTCCCTCTCTGCTGCAGTAGGCACTTCTATAATTAGTTCAGTGGCAGCTTTCCATATGCCAGCACTCGTGACTGCAGGACTGTTTAATTTTCGCTTCTCTGAAGTATTTAACCTGTCAGTTGTTGCCTTTTGTTTGTTAAAGACCAAACGTGAAAGCCCTTACCTAGATTTTATGCTCTGTTGGGGCTGAAGGGTGGATCCTGTCTGAACAGACCACTAGATCTGTGCATGATGATAGGCAAGATAAGGTCTTAAATCCACAAAGTCAGTCACTGCTAGGCTGATCAGTAGAAAACTCCCATCTTCAGAAAGGGATGTCCAGTCTCCTCCTTCTGTTAACTTCTGTTCAGAGAAATGAAAAGTCAGTTCTGCCACGAGTGCTGCCTGCTATGGTCTTGGTGCCTGACAGCAGAGATGTGGTATGCAGTGGCCAGTGCCTGACTATGGGTGCTGACACTTCTCTGGTGGCTGAGGGTGGCTGCTGCTCAGAGATAACAGCCAGCACTTCGTTGCTGGGGGCCTCTCTTGAATTATTGAATGCCAGAGTGGATGTATATTGAGTTACCTTGCTAGCAAATATCATCTCCGGCATCTCATGTAACTCTACAATATTCTCAGTTTTCCTACTTGTATAACATGAAATCTTCTGCAAAGTATCTAAAAAAAAAAGTCAAAATATGGTTTTATGTATAGCTTATATAGCAGTGCATGTTTCCAGAGGGTAACAAGTTGTACCCTCCGTTTGGAGATGGCTTTCCCTGGCAGTCTGTAGCATGTAACTGCTCTTTTTTAAAGTCAGTTCTGCACTTGGATGTGCTGCAGAATGTACATGGTGTGTTATCAAACCAACCAACCAACACCCCACAAACCCAAAAAGGAGAGAGAGCAGCCTAATTTTGCTTTCTCTTTGAAGAATTTAATTTGTCTGCTCTTGTTTTGGAAGATCTGGCTGACCTGTCTTGAGGAACCTATACCCTGTAATTCTGATCCTGTGGTGCCCAACACTAGGGCAGTCTTCTGTGTCCATACAGGGCATTGCTAGAGTCACTTGTGGCAGCACTTAAGATGGTGGAAAGAGAGAAAATCAGCATTTGCACTTGTAGTTTTTCCCAGCTTGCAGAGATGCGAGTAAATGCCAATGTTCCCCCTCATCCCTCCTCTGCTCTGCTGTTGCATACAGACTTCAGGAGTTAGATCTGTTAGCAGTAGTAGGGAAATTGGCCACAGATCCTTTGGCCTTTATTTGCTGCAGAATTCTGAGTGATGTAGTCTTCAGTGCTCATACAATTTTATATATGGTTCTTTCTAATGGTGGCAAGCAAAAATTGGCATTCCTTATTTTGCAAGAGAGATAAAACATGCCTTCTCTTTTCCCAGACTGCTGAATTGCATGTAATCCTGGTAGCATTTGATGAGAGAAAGGAGGAATAGCACACAGTGCTTAACTGGAAGGGAAGGCAATACTGTGGTTAATCCAACATTTCTGTCGTTTACAAGTGGCATAGAATTTGGTGCTGCCGAGTGCTGTGGAGCAGGCAGCGTGGAGCAAGCTCCTTCCTTTGTGAGCAACACAGCGATGTCATGTGCAGCAGCCCTGGCAGGTGCTGACCGAATAATGATCGTGCTGGGATTTGGCACCCTGCAGGCATGGCAGGGGTGCTGGAGGAAGCCGCTGAAAGCAGAGCTCCATCTACTGTTGTGCCAGGAGAAGGCAAAAATAGCCAGAATAGCCTTCCCCACACGCATGGAAAAGCCACTGGGTATCATGAGCTGCTCGTTTTCTTTGTTTTTTTCCCCTTTATTATTTTTTTCTACCTGTGGTTTTGAGCCTTCCACTTCTGATCCGGTTCTCTACTGTGGATACTGTGCAGATCCATAACTGGGGACATTCCCTGCTTAGCCATTGCTGAACAGGGAAGGCAGACAAAGGATTTGAGAATAGCAGCTTGGAAACTAAGTGACTTTTCTGTGCACATAACAGAATCGGGAGCAGAACCAGAAACTGACCCTGGTTCTGGTCCATTTCCCTGGCAGGAGAGGGCTCCTACTCCCAAATGTGGTGGATGCAGAGGTTTCTCAGAGGGCTGCAGGCAGCACTTGCTTTAGAGCTGCAGAAGGGAGAATGTCTGGGTAGCCCACAGTTCTATGGCTCCTTGCTTGTTTTGCCACTGCACTGTTTACTGTGTCTCTCAGAGCAAGAGAAGTATTTCTTGTGTAAGAACACATAGGCATGTATGTGAGAGCTGAGCTGTGCTCAGAACGTGGATCTGTCTTCTACAGATCTTCAGGATAACACAAGAGATGAGAGGTCTGGATGTGAATTCTGCAAGTAAACTCTGTCCTCCATACTTTCAGCTAAAATCCTTTTCTCTGCCTTTCAGATTATGCTTATTAAAAGCAGAGGTAGTGTATGTTCAAAACTGGCTGTGGCTGTGCTTGACCTCACCCTAAAGACAGCCTGCTGCTGGCTTGTTCACAGAGAGTTTGTCAGGGAGAGGGACCCTTGCTGGGCCTCAAAGCTTAGGCAGGAAAAGAAAGCTTCACAAGTTCTCCTGACTCTGACCAATGTTACTAGTATTGGATTTTCCTTTGTGAAATGACACATAGCTGTCTGAGCACATTACAGTTGTTATTAACTCTGTACTTGCTTATCAATAATGTGTAATTTCAGAGTTTCACACCCATTTGCTCAAGAGCCTTTTACTTGTTTTAATGTATGGAGCTGCAACTCTCTGTAAAACTGTAACAAACAATCCAACCTCCCAATAATCCTCTCTCAGAAGACATCATCTCCTTCCCTCATCCTGGAGTGTGTTACATAGCCAAGCAGCCCTTAGTGTAGGAAGTGGTGTGTATGCAGCAAGAGGAACAACAAAAGAGACCTAAAGTACTTCTGGTGGCACCGCTGTCAACAATTAAAATGTGTGAGGCTTTGCTAGTAGAGGTTAGGAAGAAGCCCATGAAAATCTGAAACAGCTTTCAAAGTAAAGCACTGAAAATGTGCACCAGAAACTGAGGAATAGATTGCAGATGGCAAATGTATCTCTCTGGAGAGTGTCAAGGAACAATTTGGTTTCTCAAATGGCTGTGATCTGCCATAGAGCTGTGCAGAAGATGAACCATTGGGCTGCAGAGCGGCAGTGTACAGAAATAATTAAGCAAGATTAAGCATGCCTGATGATGGGTTTTCATAGGAGAATTCACCCATCCTTTCAGTGACCAGATCCCACAGATTGCTGGGAGATGGAGAACCCTCTGCTACTGCAAACAGTCCTCCTCAATTTTTATATTGTGTCTGTCATCTGTAAACCCTGAGGACCTGTGTTAAGGAAGATCTGGTGGTGTTCACCTGTGATGGGGCAGGGCAGTGAAATGGTCTGTTAGAGGCTGGAGAGCATGAGGAAAGACACCTCAAAGCCTCCCAGCCCTCAGCATGGTCCCTGCAGGGCTGGAGGAGATGAAGTCTGTTGTAAGCAGTGAAGGAAGAGATAAAATGTTAAGAGAGTGCTTGCACCTACACGAGGTGACAGCCCCTGTGTCCTGGAGACTACAGAGGCAGGCTGGCCAGCTGCAGAGCCTTGGACACAGAGAAACTCCCATTGTCTTGGGTTTTGCCAGTGACCCCTGCAGCTGAGCAGCACCAAATGTGGCCATGAACAGCATCTCAAAAGTTGTGGAAGCTTTGGGACTGAAAGGAGCAGAGGCCAGTGGCTGTGTGTGATTCTCCCAAGGCTGCTGCCCTTTCCTTAGTCACCTATTTCTCTCACAAAGTGTCTGCAAGATTCTCCTCAGTCAGGGTCAGGCTGGAGTGAGCAAGGAATA
>VWZO01011140.1:0-27411 GCA_013396975.1 Bucco capensis
TTTTAGGGACAACTCTTCACATTCAATCCCTCATCAAGTCCAACTCTCTTTTAGGCACAGGACAACCCCAAGGCCACACGAGGTGACTAAGGGCAATGTCCAAGTGCCTCTTAAACTCCATGAGGTTTGGGGCCATGACTACCTCCCTGGGGAGTCTGTAGTTCTGCATATACTGCAAACTGCTATATTGTGAAGTACTTAATTTGACTAGCCTGTCTTCTGTTAGTGGAGTACTTAATCGCATATATGTGTCATTGTGTGATCAGCACTTAAGGAAAAGTAAACTGCACAGACACAAGACAAGATGACAAATATTGTCTTATCTAATAATTTAAACATAGTAAAAAAAAAAAAAACATGCAAAAAACCAACTGAACAAAAATCCCAAACCCTCGAGGATTTGAGGCTGAGAGGAATTAAATATGAAAGGCTTTCTTTAGCAGATAATTTTATCCAGCATGAAGAGTGCAAGCAGAAAATATCTCCAAATTTTTGTAAAACTATAAACTTTCCAATGCTACTAAATAAAACTTTTTTCTCGGTAAAAGAGCAAGTACTTTTATTTTTATTTAACATAGTAGCAGTGTTTTAAAGATAAGAAAATTCCCATTAATTACACCTTCAAGTAGAGATGTTGAAAACAACATAAGGGTTGAGAGAGTTTCCCACATATTCTCATGGTTTCTAACTAATCTTTAGACTTTTTCAAAATGTTTCAAGACCAAAATTTTAATTGTGAAAATTGTTCAGAGGAAGAATATTCCAAGTTTTAACAAAATTTTTAGAACAAAGTTTAACGTTAAAGTACTCCATAAGTAAGGATTTATTCTGTCTTTTTTGTAAAATACAGTATAATACTTACATGTCCTGCAGGATTATATAGTTTATATACTGCTTAGGGATCCTCTGATGAAAATGCAATATTTATGTCATCATCATCATTGTTATTACTGTGAATACCATTATTTTTATTCCCCTGATGAAATAAGAAATCAGTTTTTAAAGATTACAACAGCTGGAGGGAATGTGGCTTCATAACATCTCTGTGTTTTGTACCATTGCCAAAAGAGGTTTATAAAATGCTCCAGGAGTAACCATATTCCTAGCTAAAGGACAGAAATTGTCTTTGTTTGTCAAATGTTCGTTCAATATGACAAATAAAACAGAATGCACCATTTTTCATCCAAGGGATGCATTAAACTCTTTATATAAATGCCCTGGGATTCACATTTTTACCCTCAGGCAAACATTGGTAATTTGTGTGAGTGTGAGGTGCAGTTATTAGGGGTAACACGTGAACTGTTAAGGGTCATATCTGGCAAGTGACATAATGAGGAGGTCCTCTGCCATGAAAGCACCAGCTCACAACTTTTTACTAATGCTAAACCTGGGCTGTGAGAGTGACCTAAGTCAGGGCTGTTGTGGTTTTGTCTCACACAGAGGTAGATGTTACTGTCCTTTGGAGAAAAATGAATCTTGAGTACTCTTGTACAAATGAAGAGAGTGCAGAATTTCCCAGAAATTTTACCCATAAACTCTTTATGGTATAAGGGTCACATCCTGGACTTCTCACCCAAGATAGTTGCTTGACTGGATATTTATCTGACAAGTTAATCCAGTTGTTATTATATGGGAGGAAAAGACTGAGGGTATAAAGAAGGAAAGATGACCAGAAAAGAGGGCAGTAACCTGAATGTTGAACAATAACCTCTGCTCTGCCACAGACTCACAATATAACCTTGGTCAAGTTTCTTAATCACCTGGTGCACCAGTTGTCCAAGTATAAACTAGGGCTAAAAGCACAGCCTGGCTTTGCTTCCCAGTGAGGATCTGATGTAACACAGCTTGTGAGTTTAAACCAACTGCTTCAATGTGGTACCTTCATCAAGAATCTGAGTCAGAGGGCAGTCTTGAAAAGGAGCTGGTGGGATTTGGTCATGTGACAGAACATTTAAATGCCAGCAGATGGAAAATTCTACTCTTTCTAAATTAGATGTCACAAACAACAGGGAAATTAAATCCACTTCTCAGGATATGTCTGTGCACAGGAAATTCGTTGGAGGGATGTTCCCCTGATAAGAGCTTTCCCTGGGAAGAAACTAAGTCTGCCTTTTGTAAGGCACTCTAAAAAATAATTCCCAGAATCCAGATCCTGTCAAAATTGAGAACACTAGATATTTTGCTATCAAAATATTTTGGCTTCAGAAACTAGCAAATCTTTCTGCCTTGTTATGAAAAGATGCAGGAAAATGAAGTGATTGCTCACGGCCGCAGCAGTCTGTGATATGGAGAAAATAATTTCATTTCCATCTGTTGTGAGACCTCACAAGCTTCTGGCACCTCACTCTGTGCTCTGACCACTGCCTCTGTCTCTGTCTAGAAGGCTTAATGCTCGCTGGCCAACTGAGAGATGCATGCTGGAGCATTCTCCTTTCATGCTTAAGTTTCTTTAGCTAAAATTATACCCCACTGGCTTCATGCAAAAGCATTACTGGGGACATTGCTTATACACTTGAATGTCACCTCCTGAGTTTGACTGGCATGATGGGACCCGGAAGGAGTGTGCTGAATGTGTTGGAATCTCACCTAAGTGAACACATGTGCGATGCCAGTCCCACAGCTTTGTTTTCAATCCTGGGATACTGTTAGTTTGTATCTGGCTGAGCTTACCTGCAATGTGTCCTGCCCAGTATTGTCTCAGAAATAATTTACACATTTCAGATTTGTTTTGACACTTTGACACACTATTTTGCTGGTTTTAGATGGGAGGTTTCTTAATTTCTTGTTAGCATTTGAAAGTTTTTCTTTTTTAGCTATAGCTTAGCACTATGGTTATTCCCAATTCTTTCTGTTTAGAATAGCATAGCCAGATGTTTTCTTCTGATGTCTAGTTTCAAAAGATCCCCATGGGCTTCCCATTACAAAATTGTTTCCAGCAAGCACCTTATAACACGTGAGCTCTATAGAAGTGCAGAGCTTACTATCATGATGCTGCCCTCTGGGGCCACCACCTTTCACCAGACCTAGGGAAGTGGCTCAGGTATCAGCTCTATGTCTGCGTTTGACACATCCCTGTGTTGCTGTGAGTGTCAATAGCAGGGATGGGCTTGCTGCAGGGCTGAAGGGTGGGAGAGGAGTGAGGCAGTGTTTGTGCAGCCCACAGTAGGTTGTGTTCTCACCCAGGAGACACCAGGGGAGCTGCAAAACCCACAGAGCTAAATCCAGACTTATTTCTGTCCCTAAAACTTTGGAAAACCCTAGCTTCAATTCACCTGCTAATACCAGTGCTGTTTCCAAGAGTTAGCAGGCAGCTGGAGAGGCTTTCTGAGGCTGCTATCTGCACATTAGCCCAGAAATGCTTACCTAAAGTGCCCATAGGGTCCTGGTGCCCTGTGAAGCCCTGTTGGTGGCTTTCCCCGTGCAGTCCCATAAGATCACCTCTGCCTGCCCCAAATATGCACAGAACCCTCATTCATTTTTGAGTGAGTGCAGGTGGGTCCCCTTCTCAGGTCTGCTTCCAATCATCTAGCTGTGCTTAATTAAAGACTGCTTGCATTGAAGCCAATGCGGGTCAGAGGTGGCCAGGGCAGAGTGCATGAGAACTTCCCTCTGTCCGGGAAAACACTCTTAATAGAACAAATTTGGCTCCTCAAAGCAAGCAGTTAGTCCATGGCAGAAGGGAGGGGAGCAAAAGCAGAGGCTTCTCCAGCAGCTGTTAGCCTGTCTTTATAGCAGCAGCTACTAAAGCTGGTTAATAGGAATCATCCTCCAAGGCAACACTGTTCTCTGGAGCATTGCAGGACTACACACTGGTACAATAAGGAAAGAGGTTTGTATCACTATATGCTGCAGTTTTGTCCTCTGCCAGACAAGGGCAGCCCTACGCTGGCACTCTCTGCGAAACCATGACACAGCTAAGAGTCTAGAGGACTTATAGGAGGGATAGTTCCAGGCACATATTTGCTCTGATCTGAGTTAAACCTTCAGCCCAATATTAAATATTGGGTGGTCTTCCAGACCAAATCCTGCCTGGCAGGATGTGAGCAATCTCCAAGCCAAGTCCCCAAGCTCTGGTTCACAGGGTAAATCCTGCAAAGCCAACAGCTGCCTTGACTCAGGGCTCCCTCCCTGTCTTCTGCCAGGCTGCATGGGACAGGGCGTTTGCATAAAAATCACAGCTCTTCTCTGAGAATTGAAAACTAGATGAAAAAATGTGGCCAATCTTCATAGAAAATTGATAATTATTGCCTGTGCCACTCTTTTTGCTTGCTTTCTAGAAGGGCAAGCAATGCTGACTCAGGGACTCAGCTTGGAGGTAGATATTTTCATTGTAATCGACTACTAGTTCTCAGGTGGTGCTTCTCATCCATCAGATTAAGCTGCTTCCTCAAGATTAGCGGCCAGTAGGATTTTTCTAACTCTTCAGAAGACAGGGAGGCATCATAGCCAAAGGGACTAGGAGAAAGTTATCTGCTGGTCTATGGACCACTAGAGAAAACCACAGATTTTCCAAGGCCCAATCAAATGATGCAACCTATAGGTCTAATTATATTTTCAATTTGTCCCTAAATAAGCATTCACCTGGGATATTCTGAATGCAGTCAAGGCCACAGGTAGTGATTTGCTTGGACCAACCTGTTCAGGCAGCTGAATCACTCCTAGCTATTTACGATCCACAAGTATGCAAGTTCAGCACTTGATCATGGTCATCCAAAATCAGAGAGCAACAGGCACCCTCATGGGACTTTTCATCCCATCTGCTGAACATGCTGAACATGTTGTGTTAGCTGGCTAATGAGAGCACCAAGGTGTTGAGATAGAGGACTAACTTTTAGGTGGCTAAATCTGGGTGAGTTCTGTCCGATTCCAAAAGCATTCACAGAATCACAGAATCACCAAGGCTGGAAAAGACCCCCAGGATCATCAAGTTGCTACATTGCTACTGTTACTTAAAAAATACTCTTTCTCACCCGTGAAAGAAGAATGATGAACATCCCATCTGTTTTATCAAGCTCTGGGGAATTTTTTATTTTAGATATACAAATATATTATAGCTTTTTATTCACAGCAGCTGGACTTTATCAGCAGGTTACCACAGTGCAGAGATAAGGCAGCTCCTTTTCTTGACTCCCTAGTAGGTGTCTCACAATCCCAGGTTGACTTCTATGGCCATGAAAATCCCTCTAAAGTGGTTTTGACCTCAGAGGATTTCCATCAGCTCTACGATTCAGAGGACTCTTTTGCTAACAGAGGAAATGGGGCTTTTGCAGCTCTATCACAGATTGAAGTATAGACATACAGATGCACTCTTAAAATTGCTTTTATTGCCTTTCACATAAATTTATAAGGTGAGACCTCACAAATTTCCTGTCACTTGCTCCCGTGCCCACCCTTCTTGCATCACCTTGCAGCACACAATGTACATTCAGGAACAGGCTCCTTGTTCCAGTGGAGATGAAAATTTTAGGTTAGAGAAACATTTTAGGAATCTTTAATGAATCAGGCAAACTGTTTCTGTAAAAAGAAAGGAAAGAAAAAAGGAGAAAGAAAAAGGAAAGAGAAAGAGGAAAAAGGGGAAAATTAAGAAGGAAAAAAGAAAGGGGGAAAGGTGGAAAGGGAAAGAGAAGGAGAAAAAGGGAAAGCAAAGAAAAGGGGAAAGAAAGAGAAGGAAAAAAAGAGAAGAAACAAGAAAAATTCACTTTCTTCCCCCAACTTCAAGACTTGAAGTATTTTTCTGGTCAAATCATAAGGAAATTTTAACCTCGATTTGAAACAATGGGATTTTTACAATTATACTTTGAAGAAGTAGTCTTTCAAATTGATAGATCAGCTTTTGAAAACACAAACATGGCTGGAAATATTCTAATGTTGTGCATTTCAAGTCCCCAAAACATCTCAGAGATGT
This sequence comes from Bucco capensis, assembly GCA_013396975.1. NCBI lineage: Eukaryota > Metazoa > Chordata > Aves > Piciformes > Bucconidae > Bucco > Bucco capensis. The sequence goes on from VWZO01011140.1 coordinate 5,906, forward strand.
TTCTGTTCAAAGTATTTTTTTTCCCTTGCAAGCTCTTTGTGTATGACTGGGGCTGTAGGACATCTTGTCTTCCCTCTATGTGGTGATAACGGGCAGCAAGGCATGTCCTCAACCCATGGTCTCCACTACCAGTATTGGTAACAGCAGAACCAGTTTCTGTGCACCCCTCTGCAGCTGGTGGGGAGAGCTGAAGCCATGCCCAAGGCATGAACCCTCTCTCCTCTGCACTGCCAGCAGAGGGAAATCAACCCAAGAAGAAAATCATGAGCCCATCCCAGTGAAATGAGTATTACATTTCTCCTACCCCTTTTAGCAAGAGACCTCCATGCAAGGTCTTTGGTTTTAGTAAGATACAGCTGGGCAGAGATAACTTTTTAGTTTCTCTTTCTTCCTTCTCTTTTGTAGCAGCACATCTTCCAAGAGTCAGTTCTCTATGCTCAGGAGTTAGACTCAGGGTATTAGGGGATAAAAAATCCTTCTTGTGGAGGAAAAACTGATTTTACACTAAGAAAACAACTCAAGGGACCATGGAATGCAAAAGGAAGTTACTGAAGCCTCACCACTCTTTCACATCCCTAAGAAAAGGAAAAGATAAAGAAACTCCTATTAGATCCGAAGTGGAAAAACTTGGGGCAGACATTTTGAACGCTTCCATTTTTCCACCAAAAATAGTACATTTCTTAAGAAAGCACATGCTTTCCTCAAAATGTTAGTGCTGGCAAACACCAGAACCCTATTCCCTCTCCACGGGAGCAGGCAGGGGTTGACAACTCAGCAGTCAGCATCCAGGCTGAAGGCAGAGAAGCTAGGCAGAGCAGAGGAAGCTTCAAGAGCCAACAGCCTGGTCTCTGCAGGGGCAAGAGAGAGACAGTTGCTGGTCAGCCAAAGGCTAGCTGAGTGTGACCACTGGATCTGCCATTTGCCTTGTTTCTCTCTGCAGTCACAGGGAAATGGGTGAGCAAGAGTTCACCTACTGCTGGGATTGCAAAGACGTGGGAAAAGAGAACTGCAACCTACCTATGGATATCACTTCAGCTGGATAACACCGTCTGCCTTCTCTGTATGTATGTATAGATAGTCTCCCCATATCCATATTCCTCTACAGAAAGCACTGTGGCTTGGAAAAGTTCATCTTGACTGCTGTCTGTCAAAATACTTCCTTACTCCATTAATAACAATTATCAGTATGTTTACATAGCAACAAACATTTGCAAAATGCTTTACCCATGAATACATATCCTAATTACTCACAGAAAATTATTTCTTTATCCAAAATTAGCCCTTTTTTTTGCCTGACCTGCTTCCAATCAGATCATGACTACAGAAAACTTAATGAATGGTTCACACAGGCACCTTTCATCCTCTGGATGGCTGCTAACTGTGTGATTGCTGTGAGTTTCACTGCATGCTCTGCATTTGCTTTCCAAAACCAAAGCATTTCTGACTGGACAAATAAATCACTGGTGTAACTCTGTTATATCATGTTTCTCCTGAAAATAAAAAAAAAAACCCAAGAAAAAAAGAAGAGTAGATAATTTTGAATTTAAAATTGTCTTCCCATAACTACCACGCAGTCTTCAGGTACTACTTGTTCTTGGCCAGCTTTCCTAACTATAAACCCCTCTTTTTTCCCCAGCTGCCCAATACAGATCCAACCACACATAGACACACTTTGTATATACTTAGAACAGTCACAGGAAGATACAAGCAGAACAAAACTCATTAAGGGGTAAAGAAAATAGTGATATTACATCACTTGTGAAATGCAATTTGTTTAATACTAGATATTCCCACCAAAGGGCATGAGCATTTGGTGAAGTAGAGCATTGCTGACAGCTTAGGCTAAAATTTTTCCCAGATCATGAAGCCAAGATTCAAACAATGCCTTTAAAGCCTCTCAGGGTATCCCACTTGTACATGCCACCCTAAAATCATGACCCTGCTGCTGACTGCACTTGTTGGCAGAGTGCTGGGTGCCAGCCGGGCAGGCTGCCCGCATTGCTCTGCAAGCTATGCTGCAGCCTCTGCAGAGCAGGAGCCGTGGAAATGGGGCTTCAGCAAAGGACACAGATCTGCAGTTCCCCTTGAGGAGGGAGTTTGAAGACCTGCTTTCCAAAGAAAAATGCTTTAAGGTCAGTCTGTGTGGCAGAAAAAAAACCCCACTGAGATGCCTATGCAGCCCCTCTGCATACAAATCCCTGCAGCTTGCAGCTTTCTACTACAGCAGCTTTCTTCTTTTCTTGTGCCCATGAGGGCACAGCCAGTGAGGGAAGAGAGCAGGATCAAAACAGCCAGCATCTCTCAAACCCCCTTCAAGCAAGGAAAAGGGTCAACATGTGTGTCACATTCTACCTGGAGAGGACCCAAACCTGCCATCTCCTAAATGAAGTTGGACAGGACCAGGCTTGCTCCGTTGAGAGAGCAGCTCTCAGGGGAGAGCAAGCACAGGACAAGGCCTATTGTTTAGATGGGTTTGCACCATCTATTCTTCTGTCCCCTATATACAAACCAGCAGGCATCCCGGGGAACACTGCCACACCAACCCTGGCAAGACCCACACAGGGCGGTGGTAGGGAACAGCCCTTCGGCACATCTCCAGCCTGGGAGACAAGGCAGCCGCCGTGTGCAGGCTTTCATGCCCAGCCCTCCGGAAGACAAGGAAACCAGCAGAGACAGCAGCTAAGGGACAGGCTGGAGACAGGAACAAGGTCAGCACAAATGCAGGAACCCCGGTCTCAGCTGCAGACAAAGGTAATTCGACAAGTGGTTTTAAACTCCCAAGTGAGTAAGGGTTGTACTGGGAGAGATCCCAGAGGGAAGCAAGCAGAGGCTCCAGGTCTGGAACCACTCAGACCATCAAGGCTGGGTATTGTCCAGATTTGCAGAGGGAGATCTCAAGCTCAGGCTTTGGGTGGCAGAGTGGAGCCAAGCCTTAGGATCTGATGACATGGATATTGGGATATCTGGCACGTCCTGGAGTGATTTAGATGCTTGTCATTAGGAAAAAATAGAATTTCCTTGAACTGGGCAAACATACCCCTCATCTGGAGACTCACTGCTAAAACCAGGCAGCTTTCAGGTGAGTAAGGGTTGGATTTACTGTAAGGCTGCATCCTCCCTGCTCCCCATAAAGGCAAACACCCACAGCCTTATGGGACCAGCACATCTGGTGCCAGACAGCTGTGCAACCTCTGGGGGCTGTGTCAGACAGCAGTGGGATTAGACTTCCCTCTCCCCCATCCAGGTTTAAGTCCACCATTTATCAGCAGTTAAGTAACAGATTTCTGGAGGCAGATTCTTTATAGATAGATAGCAAACTGGTCTGCTTGGCTCACAAATGTAAAGCCAATGGATTCGCTTAGGGTTCAGTGCTGTTTCCAGAGTGGAGGGAGGTGCAGATAATCACTTGACAATTGCTCCATTTTTCACAGACTTTCCCACCAGAAAACAGTATATGCCTTCAAAGGTCTCCTCCTTTGAAAGGCCTAAAGTAGGACAGATACAAAACTGTTGATACTGCAGTTTAGTTTGCAATTAATAGAAAGTTATCATGAACACTGTTTACTTTCCCTGGAAAAGGTTGGCTTTCAGTCAAAAGCAAATAAATAGCAAAATGGAATGGAAAGTTTTCCCTCTTTTTTTTTTTCTCCCTGGTCTGATGCTCCAGTGTTTCATGGGAGATGAAGCTGAGCACCTTTGTGTCACTCCAGTGGGGAGAGAGCTATGGGGCAGCCCGGCAAACCTTTCCCTGGTGGGGGGGTCACAGAGGACAAGGCCAACAGAAAGGTCACCCAACCACTAGCATGACTCTGAGTGACATCAGAAAAGGAATCAGCCGAGATGCAGCCTGATAGCTTTCGGGGACAATTCAAATTATCTCTGGAAAAGGGGGGGAAATGACCAAATTATCTATGAAAAATAAAAATGGGCCCAGTTTTTCCCTCATTTTCTTAGGGGAAGGCCAAAAATTTCTATCACTGGAAATTAATTATAGCAAGTGTGATGCCACCTCCCTTCCCTAATTTTTCCAGACTGTTCACCTGAGGAGCTGGAGCGGCAGAGCCAAATAAGGACTTTACCACCCAGAAATGTGATGTTCCAACACTTCTGTCCCTCCAGGCACATTTAACTAGTGATCAGTTGACATCCTAGCTTAGGAAAAAAACCAACCAACCAAAACAAACAAACAAACAAAAAACTGCCTGGAAACAAACATGCTCCAAACACCACAGGAAACTGAGATTTGGATACCATTGAAAGACAAGAGGAGATGTTGCCCTGCTTTGGGCAACATTTGCACTCAGCTCAGAATGAGCACAACCTCCACAGAATATGTAGAGTCACAGGCAAATCCAACCTGTCCCTAAGTCTCAACCAGGGCTGTAAAGGATCAATCTCATTATTACTATGTACTAAGTGATATTTTGCAGGGCCCCACTGAGGAAATGGCTGTAAAATCCAAGCTACAGGTTCCCCATGGGAAGAAGGCCTTCAGGCCTTGCAAACATTCCATTTCTTACAGCAGAAGGCTGGCAGAAGGGCTGTTTGGATGATGCTCAGTCCACCTCGAAGCCCTAACAGTGATACCTAAGCTCCCGAGGTGTGATGGTACCCACAGGGTCTACAGCTGGACCAGCCCAGCCCTGCAGCCTGCTCCTCTTCGGGCAAAGCCCCTGTGAAGAAGGGGCCCCTTTGGGAAAGGGGAGTACTCCTGCATTAATCCCTGAGGAGGAAACCTGGCCCAGTACAAAAGGAGTACTTCTCATTTGAAATTGTATCCTCCTTAAAGTCAGAACAGGACCTGCCCTGAACTCCAGTCTGCCCTTCTCCTTCTCTCCTTGCTTTTTTCCTTCTCTTTTTTTATCACATATTCCTATTTTTGGAAACATTTTCCACTGTAAGGCCGCACAACAAACACATTAGCTGAAGTGCTGCACCTGCAGCCTTGGCATCATGCAGAGGAATGGTCCTTTGGTCTCTCTGGGATGGCTTAGGACCAGCTGCCATTGCTGCAGGACTCTGAAGGCTGAATCCCACAACCCTCATTGCTGGTGAGTTTAGAATATCGTTTACTCCCTCCAGTGTCCTTTACCCAACCTGGCCAATACATCCTTGCAGGTCCAAGGACTCCCTGAATCCCTTTGCAACCATAGGGCAGGACTGGCCAGGTACATCTGATTGCTGACAAACCACCAGAGCTGTGACCTTGACCTGAAGAAGTCAGCATTTGGCTATTTCCCTAGGTACCAAGGCAGCATGCTCAGCCATGAGACAGGCAGGTGGCAGTGGACAGCAAGGGAGTCAGAGGGGACCAACAGGCTCATTCCTGAGACACTGCAAGACATCTCGCTGCTTCCAAGAGACAGCACCAACATTTTGCAGAGCAAGGACAATGACTCAGTGACTTGAATTGGCGGTAAGACTGTTAGTCTGGAAGTATTTCAAGAGTAGGCTGTGCTGAAATTTCAACCATTCCTTGTGCAAGGCAGAGCTCATATGCAGAATTCCATAAAATAGGCTTAATCCCTTTTTTAGAGAAAAACACAGGTCTGGAGTCTACAAAATGCTTTGCAAACTGATGTTAGTTCAGTGGCCACAGCCATTTAGGAAAGAGTACTACAAAAAGCATTTAGAAAAAAGTAGTTCTCCAACCAATTCCTTTCTAAACAAGCCATTTTGGAATTCTGGTTCAAATTGGCTTTCCATTTTCTAAATGCTCTTAGGAATTTCATGCCACCATATTTTTATAATTGAAAAAGTATGACGTGCTGCATAAAGTCACTGCAGAAATGCTCAGTTTCACCCTCCAATGTTTTGTCTTTTAATTCTCTGTTTCATGACTGTTTACGAGATCAATCTGTGCTGCTCCAGACACAAACTGCTTCTTTTAACTGCTGAAACTCACTACACCCTCACTGCCTTCCTCTCAAAATGCTACTAGCACTGCTACAACTGCACTTGGCACCATGCTAGCTAAATCTGAGCAGCATTGGACTTTGGTGCTACAGGCAACCCAACACAAAATAGGACATGCTGGGAAAAATTCTGTTTATTTTATACAGCCAAATTTTGAAAATGTTGTCCTGGCTTCCCCTGGCAATTCCTTAAAAAGAACAAAAAGGAGGGTGGAGGTAGAGCTGCAGGGAAGAATTTATCAGCTATGGAGTAAACAGCTTGGAAGCCAAATATAATTGGCTGGTGAGCGCATATTGTGATTCATGAAGGGAAGGCTTTTTTTACACTCCAGGAGCCACAGAGCAAGGACAGCCATGCAGTCATCTTCCTGTGCGAAACAAAAGCTACAAGGCACTGAGGTGCAGCAGCAGTGTGCTGGGACAATGGAAACATGGAGCATTACCTCAAGCCTGCAACATGCCACTTCAGTGACTTGCCTGATGTTTCCACAGCCAGGCTATTGCTTTTAGCATCAGTGTTTGATGATTCAAGCCCTGTTCCCTCTCAGGGCCTCTGAGTGCTGCAGATTATTCCTTTTTGGGGCATTTGGTGCATACCTTATCTAAGTCCATTATTGCCTCTGTCTGATATAAACAGTGTTTCACTCTGTACAAGGTCTGTGCATTGAAAGTTTTCTTAAACCAAGGAAACCTGAAATAAATACCTCATTGTCTTGAGGACTTTATCATGGTGGTATGAAAGAAAACCAGTGTGTGACTGTGTTTTCCAGCAATAAAATTCTTTCAGGCTCAGGAAGGATAGTTTTGATTTGTAAATTTATTGCTCTCACAGTTAGGACTTCACACTTGACTGAAGTAGCTGATATACTGTCAGGACTCTGATCTGGCATGCACTCTGCACACACAGTCTGTTTGTTTGACATAAAAAGAAAGGAGGAGGACTTTTTCACCCAATTTTTTACGTTTTTAACTTTAAAAGATTTAGAAGTTTAAAACTTTGCCCTTTAAAGCAAAAAAGAAGATTCAGCAACACCAGTATGTTTCACAAACTTGTCTCTAAACTGCCAAACTGCTGCTGTCAAGGGAAATTAATTCTGTTCTTACACAAAGTCAAACACTAGTTTTGAATGAGAAATGACTGTTACAAAATATTCTTTCCTGGTTTTTTGTTGTTGGTTTTTTTTTATATATATATAAAAAGTCCTTTAAAATTGACTGAATCTGAATGGAATGCTTTATTTCATTCAAAATGTTAGCCCTTCTTGTCTTCCTTTTTTTACTTTCTGGCTTGCAATTTTGGAAGTGATGACATGCTTGGAACTGTAGCAGTGGAGAACTGCAGAATTTTCTCTGTCTCTGTGGTGGTAGAGATTTGCCTTACATGTATCCTGCTGGTAAATCACAGCTAAGACTAATGCCTACTTCTCCATGCTGTCAAAGGGCAGGATTCCAGGCAAGGAAGCTCTCAGTCTTTTCTATCCCCCTCCCTGTGCCTTTCTGATGACTGAGTCCAGATTTTTGTCCCTGCTCCCAAGTGTGTGCAGACAAGGTGTTCACTGTCAGCCAAGAGCCCCCAGTCTCCTGCATAATGGAGCAACACATGCACCCCTAGATCATCCCAGGCTTCATCTCCTTCCCACACAGATGCATCAATCTCCTTGCCCAAACCTTGTCCCAGACACTTTCCTTGCACAAAGCAATACCAAAGCTCCCCTAGCAATGGGAGAGAGCTGACACTAGGTCATTAAGCTTCACAGCTCTGGCATAAATCAGGAGGGTTTCTGCACCACTAGTCAATGCACAGACCATGCTAATACTGAATGATCTCCCTTTGGGCCAGCAAGGAACCACTGCCAACCACTGAGTGGAGGAGAAGTCAAATTAAGTCTCTAGATAAAATTCATAAGTACTTGACTGAAACAACTGTACTCCAAAATGCCCAGGCTAGAAATTTATTTGTCCCATTCATAACAGAAGTCATCCTTCTGGAGATACAGCTGAAGGGATTCCTGACCATCCTGCCCATCAGACCATGATAGGATGTCTGCTAGGTATAACTAACATTTTGCACACTTTGTCTTTTGCTGCAGTTTGCCTGACTCCAGCAAGAGCCATAACTCCAGCTCCATGCCAGAGGGGCAAAGAGCAAACAGTCAAATGTCTTAAATGGTGTCTGAGCTGGGGGCAGTGAAATCCCCCCCCCGAACAGGACAAACAAGGTCTGTCTGTCAGGTCTCCAGCCCAAACAGGAATCCCAGCCGTGCAGATTGGGTTTTAGCTGAAAGATGTATCTCAGTAGCGTTGAAAAACATGAACAGTCCCTGGAGCAGGCGGAAGCGCCGGGCGGAAAGGCTCAGGAGCACTAGTCCTGCTGAGGATGGACTTGTGACACGAAACAACAAACATGGTGTCTAGTGAGCCCAGCATAACACCCCAGGCACATGTGAAGGAAGAATCACTCTAAACACAACAATAGGACCAGATGAGTTGATTTCAACGGTTTATTGTAAGAAAACTCCTTAGATTACGCAGATTAAAATCTTCATGGAAACAATTCTAGAGACTCTGTGTTGCTCAGCTTCCTGCACAAGGCACTGCTTGGTCATGACCATGTGGAATAGCAAACTTAGGAAAGGAGGTTTTATTAGTTTATTATTATTACAAGGCTACAGAGCTCATGTGTCTCTATATCAGTTTCCTCTTGCATGGAAGAAAGTAAATCGCCACTTCAGAATCACCCACAAGTAAAGGAAAAAACTAGCAGTAAAGCAAGGGGTAGGCACTCAGGAGAGCTTTTCCCCCCAATCCTTGGAAAACACAGCCCAGGACTACCAGGCTGGATAAGGGGAACAGGCATGTTGCAGTTTTTTATATGTGGGGCTCCACAGTGAAACTGAATAACCTGAATTATTCAGCTGTGGGAACAGGGAAGGAGTTAAGACTTCACACATCAGCCTGGTCCTGAGCATGGTTCCTTCATCCTGGTGGTGCAGAAGTCAGAAGATGGATGGTTGATGCTGGGGTTGCATGTGATGGCAGAAGTTCCCATTAGTGTGTGCTCAAAGCTCTTCTGCAATGCTTCTGAGATCCTTCTTGGGAAGAGGAGCCCCTATCTGCCCACTGTCATCTGTCTGGTGAAAAAGCTTGAATTTTTGTGACTACAGTGTGCTTAGTGGGCCTAAATAAGTTTAATTCCACTGTTGCTTTTGCCTTGAGCAAGCATTGCAAATTGAGCAATGAACACTAGAAGCAAAAAACAGATGTTTCATACTTAATGTTCCCAGCCCATTACAATTCCTGTGGCTTTCCCATTCTATACCCCAGCTCCTCCCCAGGGCACCTTGGGCTAACCTGCCTGACCTGCCCCTGCCTTCCTCAGTGGCATCACAAAGCCTCCAACTGTACCAGCAAACTCAGCTTCAGTCACTTCTCCAAAAGCCTAGTAACACCAAAGGAAACCTCCATTAGCCCAATATTTCATTTCTCCCTATTTTTTCCCCTCCAGGCGTCTCCTACCTGTGGCCATCTCAGCAGGGTTACTCCCAGAGAGGGAGGTAATGTCTAGCTGAGCCTCACCAAGACCTCTGCCTGTAGCAAGGCATGTAGATTCCCCCCACAGGCCACAGGGGCATGTGGGTACATCCTCCCATTGCAGTTGGGGACAGGGAAGAGGAAATACTCTCTGGAGAAGCTTTTCTTTCTTCAGCAGCTGTTTAGGTTTAAGAGAGCTGACATTAGGCATGGATCATACTGGGCACACTGACTTCTGACTCCTGTTGCTCTTGGATGGCAGTGTCCACAGCTAAACTCTGCAAAATGCAGCTGAGAGGCCATGGAGAGCTGAGTGAGGGGTCAGCTGGTAGACACCTAGGAAATCACGGGCAGGAAAAAACCAACAGTGGGGAGTGGCAGGGTTGGACTGAAATAAAAAGAAAAAAATGTGACAAATGGAGGAGAGATATAATTTTCACTAAATCCAAAATTCAGGGTTTCTTTTTGCTCCCATGTTCTTTAACACTTGTGGATTTTTATGTAAATATTTCTATTTCTAAATGAAAAATCTTCTTTCATAGTAAAAAGTCAAAAACCTCTGGTTTGCAGCTATTCAGGGGAAAGGGTCTGGTGCTTTCAAATTCCACCCTGTTCTTTTTCTTCCAAACTGTTTATCAAACTCAGGACAATTCTGGATATCAGTCCAGCCACTCTGAAACTTCCTATTTCTTTTAACTTCCCTATCTTACCATGCTCCCCATTTATCTACCCATTTTGTCCTGCTTTTCAGACCAGCAGCCCCATGGGGCTGTGATTGGCAGTCCTCAGGTATTCCCCAGCAAGCAAGTTCTGACCTCAGTGATGTTTGCAGGTGCTCCCTGGTCCAAACGCTCTCTAATAAGACACACGTAATTATTTTGGAAGGTGCTGCTGGCAGCAGGAGTTGACTTCAGTTATTAACTGTTCCTTTTAAAATTAGCAGCCCCACAACCTTGAACTCATACAGCAAATCCTGGGAAAGTTACTTACTCAGTTGAGTCCTCCCAAGGACTGAACAGATGTGTAAAACTGCTATCATGGGATGAAGTAACTGGTCTTCATTTGAGGAAATACAGGAATCAGGAATCTAAAATATCACAACAGCAAATAAGACACTGAACTCACTGCATCTCAGGCAGAACTCCTGTTTCAATATTTTTGCCTCAAGCCCTACCAGGATAACAAAGCTAAAACCAGCCTGAAAAATAGGAGGTCAGAGAAAGTGACATGTCTGTCTGAGCTGTCACTTTTTCTTGAACAACGAAGACATCTGTGAGTTTTGTGTTCAAGTATTTAAGCTCCTGCCTGCAATCACAAGGGACATGAAAGGCTCGGAGAGTGCTCATGTTGGCTGTGATAGCACCTAACCTGACAGGAGGCAGGGCTCTGCATAGTGCCAGGCGCACCAGAAGCAGCACGTGACAGCAGGCAGCCCTATCACCCTCACACCACCCTGTCCCTGGCTCTAATTTGGATATAGGAACACAAGAAGAGTGAGAAATTCAGCCAGGCCCTACATTCAATTAGAAGGAGTCCTGCAATGTGAGGGTAATTTTTATTATCAAGCAGCAATCACGTTTCCTTTCAAGCCCTTTGTTTCAGAAAAGTAGGAACAATTAAAGGGCTCGAAGTTTTGCTCCTATTAACTGACACTGCAAACTTCCAACAAAAGCTTAAAAGCCTTTCCTTCACTGCAGATGTCATTCCAGAGACATTACCTGCCAGAAAACCAAAACACCAGTGAAACATTAAATTTTAAAACATAAAAAATTTAAGAAAAAATACATTACACTTTTGCCAGAGAGACAAACACTTTTTTGACTGTTTTCCAGGAGTTCTGTGGCTTATAGAGTTGGCAGAAAATGATAACATAATTCATGATTTAGGTTGGGAGAGGGGTCAGCAATTAATTTTTGTTATGTTTATCAATATCTTTGGTCACAATGTTATGTAGAAAATGCTTCTTTTGTGACCCAGGAAATTGAAAAGCCATTTGTGGCAGCATGTTTGAGTAACATAAGTAATTATATAGTCCTACGTGGTTTGTGTTGCTACAATATTGTTACTTCCTAGCACATGGCTTACGTATTCTTGTAATTGTCTTATTAGAATCATAGAATCATAGAATGGTTTGGGTTGGAAGGGACCTCTGGAGGTCATCTAGTCCAACCCCCCTGCACTGGGCAGGGACATCTCCAAATAGATCAGGTTGCTCAGAGCCCTGTCAAGCCTCACCTTGAATGCCTCCAGGGATGGGGCCTCAGCCACCTCCCTGGGCAACCTGTTCCAGTGTTCCACCACCCTTGTGGTGAGGAACTTCTTTCTAATGTCCAGTTTAAATCTANTGAGTTTCAAATAGCACCTATATTGCTATATTGCTTTGGAAGGAATTATGGCATACAAAAACACATGGATTGCTTTATCATATATAGAAAGCATACAGTAAAAACCTGGCTTTTGTTATTCCTACAACATGGATCTAGATATGCACTCAGTGCTGAGACTTGATTATTCATATGTTTATGACATTTAAGGCTGCTTTGTGTTATTGTGGATGTACATTCATTCTGCTGGAAATACTCACATCACTAAATATTCCTTCTGGTAAATACTGTGAGACCAAGGATAGCTGAAATCAGGGTTTGTTACTGGTGAAACAAATGTGCTTCTAACCAGCTGATCTCCCACTATCTCCTCTCATCTCTCTGATTCATATCTTCCCTCCATCCTGTTGTTCTACACCATGGTGGTGTGCTGCTCTGAGTAGATGACTGAGATCTTTCTAAATAGGGAGAGAAATCTGGTGAGGCAAAGATAACAAAGACAGAAAACCTTCTTGGGAGACCCCTGGCCTTCACTAACAAAAATGCTCCAGCACTGTGGATAAGACTTTATTTGCTAGTGTCTTCTTATATGCAAAGCAAACACCACACTCTGAGTACATGGAGAGGAGAAAGTGCCTCAGCTGCTCTGCATGAGTGAGTCCAACCTGGTGTGCGTGAGGATTACAGCTGCCATGGGTAGTGCACCTTGCAGCAATAGAGAGCTGGTGGAGTCATGCCTGATACACAGAACAGATAGTCTAACTTTATACAAAACACAAAAATTTTGCCATCATTCCCTCTAGTGGTTAAATCCAGAAGAAGCTGAAAAAGCTTCTAAGCATTAAGCTTTGCCTCTCCCCTCAAACAAGACAGACTCATGCTTTCAGCACTGTAGGTCATGGTCCCGATCACAATGATGGTTCAAGTAGTGTCATTTACAGGATCACACTGACCTAAGAAGTCTTTTGGGTAATTGTATTTTCCTGATAATATCCAGGAATTGATTGTCATACACTACATTATAACAGCCAGAATTTTGTGAGGGCCAGGGAGGCATTGGCTTTTGCAAAGCAGGCAAGAATCAATAAGCGAGAAATCATTTCCTGCTGAAGACACCTCCATAACCAGACTAGAGCAAGAATGTAGCTCCACATCAGCAGCTCAAGCGAAGCCTGCCGAGACTCAGCGAAAAAGCACTACACTGATGATCACAATTTCTGCTGGCAAGTGCTTTCACCAGCCAAGCCCACTGCACCATGAAACACTGTGCTTGAAGAGCTGCAGCTGCCTCAGTTTCCCAGCATATATACATGATGGTGACAACAGTATACAGTCATCTCCAGTGAGAGCGCCTGGCCCCAGGGTTTGCTGACAGGGAGACATTACAGCTGCTTGCATCAGTGTAAGCAAAGCAGCCAGGAACAGAGAGCTACTGAGCTTTAAAATTCTCCCTGGAGGCACAATGACTGCACTTACCTGAGCTACCAACATTATTATTCCCCTAGCTCTTCCACTCATTGCAAATAGACATAGTTGCTATTGAGTATGTTTCCAAACATGGCTTGTGAACAAGTTTCTATGGATCTGAAGTTTTGAGAGTTGGGTGAAAAACAAAATTTGTAGGTACTACACAGTTAATGGACTCAGGTTTTAATTGGTTTCATCTTACAAACTTTTCAGAAAGAATATCCTTTGTCTGTAGGAAAAATGCTGAATTTGCAGAGGATGTTCTCTATTTCTCAAATTTCTCTAAGAGGCTCAGATCATCATTTTAGGTACAAAGTAAAACTCTCTCTCCATGTGGAGCCCCAACCAAGATCTTCATGTCACTCATGCTACCAACAGTGTAATTGTGGCTAGGCTTTGCGAACAAAGATCCAGNATTATCTGTAAATCATAGGCTATTTATTTTGTTCTTGGCTGAATGTCTATGATAAAAAAACCCCAGAGCCATATATAGAAACCTAATTAATTCTGTAGAGAGTCCAGTCAAAGAGTAAGGACAGTATTGCACTGACTGTGTACCCCACCAATAAAAACCAATGGTCCCTGATGGGATTTGTTCCTCCAGTAAGTCCAGGCTTCATTTTCACCCAATCAGCTGCTGTTTGCTTAAATGTGGGGAGAAAGTTTTATGCCACAACAGATCATTTCTGGTGACCTAAGCATACCTTCTCAGAGCACTTCAAAGTGTAGCTCTGCTTCCTCCATTGCATCTGAATGTAACTTTCTTTTTGCAGAGATTAAAAAAGTTAGATTAACTGAGCTTTCTATCAGTGCCCCTTTGCAGCCCTGGGGAACTGTATACAACCATTTTTCCTGAGTAATTTCTGGAAATATCAGAGGCTGTAATCTCAGAAGAATTATCTTCTTTCCTTATTTCTGTTGCCTTTTTGAAACTAAACTAAAAGCTCTAAACCCCTGAGAATTCAGTGATTTCACATGCTTTGGCATGCTTTGATTTATACTTTTGTTAATGCAATAAAAATTTTCCCCCGTGTGACTCTGTTGGCCCCTTTTTCAGCTCCCACTTAGCTGTCCCGGTGTAACCATCAATGATAAAGGCTTTGAAAACTGGCCCCAAATTTCCCTGTTTCTTGCCTTGAGGGCAGAATTGTTCTTTTGAGTAAAGTAAGAAAGACATGATATACTATTGTACTAACCTCTTTGTTGTGTCATTTGAACCAATTCTAAGACCACTTTGCACACAAAGCCAGTGAATTACAAGCTTTTAGTTCACTTGCTGTTCCAGTTGATAATTAAGTACATATTTTAAAATGATGTGGATACACCTGATAAAAAATATTTTCATTTTAATTTTTTTGGATGAGACTAAAATTAAAAATAAACATGTTGGAATTGGCTCCAACCTGAATTTTGTTTCATTCTTTATATATTTTTGAAGTATTTATTTTAAAGCAAGCTAAATTAAACATTTACATAGAACATTTATAATGAAGGAACTAACATGTTTTGCTCACAAATGCCAAAAGGAGACATTTTCATTTTTTCATGAAGGGAGGAAATTGGGCAAAACAATTTTGTAACTGTGACACCGATTTATATATTTCAGTCACCCAAGCCTACAGTTTCCAGTGGAAAAAAAAAATCAACTGTTTCAGAAGTTCAGATAGCTCTATTTACACATCCATTCTGGCGGCAATTTTACCTCTGGCTCCCCATCTTGGGCTTCTGTTATTCAAAACATCTTAGCCATGACAGAAGAAACAATGATCCTGAAGTTCACCACAAAGACCCACAGTCTTTGCTAGTCTGAAATCTCCCCCCATTCATAATTTATCTTACCCTCAAGCCCACTAATTTGTAAACTGCAAAAACAAAGACGGTGCCCAAGAACTGCGCAACAGATTCCAGCTCTCAGAGCTCACAGGAGTTCACAGAGTCCCCTGAGATAGCCTGTGAACTCAGCATAAGTTTAATGTTGCCCAATAGCTTTTACAACTTACTTTCATGATCTTTTTTCAATGGCAATATAATAAATAATGTCAGTTTGGGATTTTTTCCTTGCCTTTTTTTGTTGCAACAGACAGAGAAAATCCATGATAAGCATCTGTTGTGGAGGAAAAATTAAGTACAATATGTATACACAGAACACATATTAGTTTCTTAAATTGTCTTAATGATGGGCTATAAATTTTTTTTAGCCAGCCTACAGGCATATTACTCTTGGCTGTGGTCATGTCAGCTTCCATTAACAGAGATGGATCTGTATTTTTAATGGACAAGTAACATAAATATAGCCTCAAAACAAGAGCTCTTTTTCTTTCGCACTGATCATAAGCTCCAACATATTTCACAAGAGTGTTGCGTTACAGAAGAGTCACCTGTCTGGTGGAGGTATAAAGCAGATGTATTATTTGCACTGAGCAGCTCATGGTATTATCTTAAACAGCTGCAAGAACATGACATTCTACCCAAATTGTAACTCAAGATGTTAAATTTTTGTACCTCCTGGAAGTCTCTATTATGCTTTGGCTAGATCTATATCCAGTATTTCCAAGGACTGAGCACCAAATAAATTTAGGCACCTGCTGTGCTCCTCACCAGACATATCTGCAGTCCTGCAAGATAGCAAATAACCTCTCACCCATCACAGGGTGCTGCTATGATGCTTACATAGGTAAAACTCTTTAGGGTAATCAGACAAAATTTGACTGAGTAGGAATTATCTGCAATGATCAGAGTTAATTATATCATAAAATACTTGTCCACAGCTGGAATGAAGCAGTTGGACAGACTCTAGATAAAGGGGAACTCTGGAAAAGTATCATAAACATTTTGTTCCAACAACAGCATTTCATAAAAATTTCCAGCTCCCAAGCAAGTCTGAGATGAATGTACTTAATAGCAAAAAATGTAGATACTGCTGATTCTTGAACAGAAGATGTACTACAGGGAGCAGTGCTGGAATCACAAAAGATTGGAGGTGGAAGGCAAGAGAAATGGGAAGGAGAGGGATGAAGCCCACCCAGTGAGGCAGCACGGGAAATGAATGGATACCACACGACAAGAAATGCAAGAGCAAATAAAGTAAATGAGTTCATCAAAGAAAATAGACATAGAAACAAGAGATTAACCAGATCTGTTAAATGAATGAGTTATTCACTTGACAGAATTGGTTTTGAATTTCAAATAATGTGTGGATTCAGTAAAGTACAGAACATAGACCTTTGAGTCTCACTAACTTCAGCAGAACTCTGTTTATACTTAAATGTAAGCACCTGATTAAGTACCCTGCTGAGACAAAGGCACAATACACAGTCCTTTCCAATGGCAAACTCTTGCTCTCTGTCATGAATCTGATACCAGACAAGCAAGCTCAGTTAAAGCAAAAATTCAGTATTCAGCTTTGCATCAAGTTCTGATGAAAAGAGACCAGAATCACAGTTTACTAATGAACTGTGTAAGTTTCCAAGACCTTTACAAAATACTGTGTAATTAAAACTTCCATAATGCCACCTGCACTATAGGTAGTTATGTGATAGTTTAGGGCAGAGAGAGGAAAAAAAGAGAGTTTGGGTTAAACAATCCCATTCAGTGACCTCAGCTGGAGGCCGCTTTTTTCTTGCCTGCAGGGCCAGGATTAAGTTGACTTGAGCAAGGGCCCAAGTTCCATTTTCCCACACTGAAGGGGAATCTGAAATATGTCAACAATATCCAAGGAAATCAGGGGAAGAGAAATGAGCATAACTGGTGATCTAGAGGAGCTGCCTGCAGGAATGGGACAGAAAGCACAGTGGGGCTGCTGATGTGCCAAATGCTGCTGAGCCTGGGCTGCTCCATCCCTTTTTTTTCAGCTGTTTCCCTTTCCTGAAGTATGACCAAGAATGACTTAAAAAAAATTCAGTGGATGCCCAAAACCAAAGCCAACTTCATCTTAACAATAGTGTGGTGGTATCAACAAGGAATATTGTAAAATAGAGCTCAGTCACAGGGAACAGCACCTTGGACAAATTTAACTTTGTCTATTCACAAATAATCAGAGAGAAAGTTGCAACTTTTAACAGACTAGTTGCAAGCCTAACAAATATCTCCGAAGAAGCAGGACATGGTAATGACAGGCAAGGGCTCTTTAACCTGGACTCAGGTGCCATATACAGATTGCCCTCTGTAAATGGATTTCAAAATTGCTGTCACTGATGGCAGCGTGTGAAGCAGAAATAGCACAGCCCAGCTCTAAAATACTCAACTCACCTGCCAGGGCTAAGAAAAAAAATTTAAAAGACTTTTTTGCCACTGTAGTGGCAAACTCAAAGGCTAAGTGTATGCCCTGTGTGTGAGACAAAGGTGGAGGAATGCATTCCTCAGTGCGTTAGAGAAACAGGTTTTAATGCAAAGATCCAGATACAAGCTCAATTGATGACATTTGCAGGGAATTAAACTGTAAGGAGGCAGAGAAAGGCAACAAATAAATTGTCTGTGAATGTTTGAATGTAAAGCAGTGCCTTGATCAGTGGGTAAACCGTGTCCAGGATAGGGGGTCACCTTGTTTTCTTGCAAGTACATTCTATGCCTGCAGTGGCCGTGGTAGTGTGCAGACCCAGTGCAGAGGTGTGAATGCCAGAGGCATGCAGAGAGTCAGCCCTGTCCCCAGGGCTTTGACTGGCATGGAGACAAGCACATAGACGAAACTGGCTCCCTCACACCCTCAAAACTCTGAATGGGTTGAAAGGCAGCAGGAAATCCTGCTCAATTCCTATGCTGGCAGGGGCTTGGGAAGGGAGAGGTGATGAGGGAGGCAGTGACCACAACACAAGCAGAGCAGCACTGTGGGCTGATACCAAAGACTGCCTGGGAAAAAGTTGCCAGGCTTTTGGAAATCACATAAAAACCAAAGTGATGGAGCCCTCGGAGGAGTGTAAGATGTGCAGATGTACAGTGGTTTTTGAAAGGTGCTAACCCAGCTAAATAGCAGGCAGTGTTTTTATGAATAAAATGGAGTGGGGTGCTATGTTAACAAGCACCCTCAGTACCCTGACAGCTGGGACCTGCTGTAAAGGTGATCTGTGAACAAGAGTTGATGGACGGGAGTATGGGAAACCCAGCAGGGACATCAGGGCCAATATCTTGGCCCTGGTGGAAAACACTAACTGCAGGAAGGATTTAGCCTTAGATGGAACAGCCTATGGGAATTCTGGGCTCCAAGTCAGTCTGGTCCTGACAAAGCTGGCTGTTGCTATTGACAGTGGACTTCCCAGTGATTTTTTGCCTCTCCTCTTAAAAAATGGGACAATATTCACCCCAGGCTATGGAGCAGGAGATAGGATCCCCCTCATGGAAAGCCAGACCTTGCCACATTAGGATGAACAAACTCAACTTCTATTCTTTCTTTGCCTCTCTAGGAGTTTTCCTGATTGAAGTAAATGTGTAAATCCATCTCTGTCTAGTCCCTGTTGCAGGAGTAATTCAGAGGACAAGACCTGGAGGGAAGCCCAGAGAGGAAATCTCTCTGTACCTGGGAAAATCAGAGAAATCAGAGAAATCAGAGAAACCAGAGAAATCTCTGTACCTGGAGATCTTCAAGACACACCTGCTTTAGTAGGGGGTTGGACTACATGATCCCTAGAGATCCCTTTCAAGTCTAAATTATTCAATGACCATAATAATCTACATTCTGGCAAATATCAAATGAGTCTCTTCACCTAAGCCAAGCCCAAAGCCAACACACAATCTGGAGCACCAAGGTTTCTTCTAGAACCTCAGATACTTGGGGAAAAAAGCAAAGCAAAGCAAAACAACAACAGAAAAAAAAAAAAGAAAAACCCACAAACCCCCCAAAAAACAAGCAAACAAAAAAATCAACAACAACCTTGAACTCCTGGAAGGGTGGGGAAACTCAACTAGAAGCTAAGGCATGCTGTTGCTCAGCCTTCCCTTCCCTCTCAAGCAGCTGCTAATGACTCAGTCACCTCAGAAATGCTGCCAAGAGCCATAGGAGCCATAAAGACTGGGGGAGAATTCCTTTTGTCTTCTGCATCCAATAATATTTATTGAATAACAGTGCTACCAGCTCTGAATCATTGCTCCTGTCAGCAGTCAAGTGGTGCGTGAACATGCTTCTCTACTGCTTCCAAACTGACCTCCTTGTCAAAATGCTGGTACTAAAGGGCTCAATGATTAAACCCCATTTGTCAAAAAGCCATCCAAAGATTAAATCTAGAGCTGAGTGACAGTTTCATTTCAAATACTGAGCACATGAGAAACTTGGCTAGGTTGAGGTTTGAACAGAAGCGAAGCTGTCTGAACTGTGAAAAGAGGCTGTTTGTCAGAAGGCATTTTGCTTGGGCCTTGAACAGCAAAACATTGTATGTGTGATGGGTTTTATGATGGGTCCACACTACCAGCATAGGAAAACAATCATCTGGTTTTTTAAAACAGCTTCAAGATAAATCACAAGTAGTGCACTACTATTGATTTATTTATATCTCGATGGAATATTTGAGCTATAAATTACGGCTGAATAAACACAAAGTGTGCGGAATTTTGCATTGTTTGAACTTGTCAATGGCAGGTCTTTCCTGAGTTTTCATTTTAATGTAAATCAAACTATGAAATGTATGGATGCAATTTATTTCCAGTTATGTTTATTGGACTTCGGAATAACTTATTAACCAGGGGCTTTACTCAAATTCTCATTTGATTTTCATGGATTTGACTGCATAGCCTCTGTGGAGCTTTCATGGCTTGAGCACTGCAGACCCTAAATCTGATATGAGACAACAGTGGTTTTCTCACAACACCCTTGTTGCGGTCCTGGAGTAAGACTCTAATGGAAAGAGTGCATCCTGCAAAGCACAGCACTCAAAAGAAAGGGCTGGTGTCTGGGTGAAATCCCTGCTTTTCAACCAAGTCTTCCCTTGCTCTATGTACAATTTAACTCTGTGGGGAGACCCACCCACTGCAATAGACTGTAGATCCCTCTCCTCGCTGTCAAGGAAAAGACTGCCAGGATTTGAGAGAAGATAGTCTTTAAACAATTTTGAAATAAGGGAAACAAATCATAATACCAGTAACCAAAGAGCACTTTATCAGGACCAGATCAACTAGGACAAAAAAGTCAGTCCCAGGAGCTGATGGTTTATAAAAGCAGTGGAGATGTTTACAGCCAAAGATAGCCCATGCTTTTTCATTCCATGGCTAATGTGAATCTCTTTCTAAAATGGGATAGCTACAATGGCAAAGGTGGAAAGGCAAGAAAGACACAGGTTTTTCAGTCTTCCTTTGATTTCACCAACTGAAAAATCCTGACCTGATACCTTGACAGTAGCTTCGCTGATGACACTTCTCCAACCCAATACTTCTCTTGGTCCCCTATGGGCCCTGGGGAAGTCTAAGTGAAATCCTGGCTACGATGAAGTCAATAGAAGGTTTATCCTTGTCCTATAACATGCTTCCCCTTGTGACCCTGAGGAAGTCTCTTGTTGCTGTATACCTCAGTTTCTCCAGAGAACATAATGCTTTCCTCTTTGACAGAGGTGTTATGAAGGACGAACTCCTGGTGTCCAGGGACCACTAGCTGTGACGCTGATAACAGGCACAGGAAAGTCTGTGTGGGTCACTGGACACATTCCATTCTTATGATACTGGAATCCAAAAAAGCATTCAAATCAAAACGTCACCAGTTAAGCTCAGTCCTTACTGAATGGCAGCCTGTAAATTTCTTAGCCTAAATTATTAAGAGAACATTGTACACTTTACAACTGCACATTTGAAAATACACATGAGGTCAGGTTCTCTTTTCAGCCCCAACAACATAAAATTGGAGTCATTGCCTGACTCCAAGGCACTTACTCCAGATTTATATCAGAGTAATTCTGAGCAGGATCTGGGTTTTGTTTATGACTTTTCATTTGTGTTTTGTGAAAACTTAATAAAAATATCTTAAAAATGAAAAACATGGTTCCATAAACCTCGCATATGGGATCTTTAAACTCCGCCAACTTATGAACTTAACCCTGACTTGTCTTTGCCCTCTTGGCCTTTTCAGCAGCTAGCACTCTTCAGCAATGTCTGTATTCACAGAGGTCAGAAAACCCTTTAGACAGCCAACTTTTTCCTTTGCCTACTACAATAAAACGAACACATGAAAAAAACGAATGACATTGTCCTGAAATGGAAAAAGATTACCAGAAAATGAGGCTAGACAGCTGAGACAATCCAATTTCATAGAATCGTAGAATCATACAAGAGTTACAGCTGGAAGAGACCTTGAAGA
>VWZO01011145.1:0-11640 GCA_013396975.1 Bucco capensis
GTCCCTTCCAACCCCTAACATTCTGTGACCACACTGGGTAACTTAGGTACTGCTAGATGAGTATACTAGTTACACAAGTATTCAGCTTATGCACTCTCTTGGCTTAGCAGAGGCCAAAATATCAGTGAGGGGCTCTGAACACATGGTTTGCCTCTCAGCTAAACAGCCATAGGGAACAGGGTGGTTGGTGCTCAGACCCTAAAGCTTCAGCTTTAACCAGGTGGTCGTGTGGACAAACCCCCTGCAGGCATCGTACCTCAGTGACTGCAAGCTTTGCAGACTGGAAGGCTATGAGTTTGGAAATTACTCCTTCCCCTCACCTGATATGAGGTGAGTGGTCCCCACTCCAGGTTCCCCAGAGAGATACACACTCAGAGAATTCCAGGGTAGAAAGCCAGTTTGTTCAAACTCCGCGGGGGCTCTTTAAGTCTCCACGAGGAATGGAAGTGACCAGGCTAGCCAATAACAAACCAGGGAATTGGGAAGGACAGGGGAAAGAGCCAACAGGACTAGAACAGAGGCAGGGCAGATCCCATGGGATCTGATGCTGCCCCTAGAAACCATGCAGCTCCCGCGCGGGAGAGAACAATAAAGGCAATCCATGCTGTCTCCCACACTCACCCTTATTTTAAATGCTTTAGAAAGGGTGAGAAATAATGTTCTTAAAGGCAAGGAAATTTCTATGGCCAGTTCAGAGTTTTCCAGTGGCTTAGAAGTGAGTCATTTATCATGAGCTTGTATTCAGCCTCAAGGGCACCAGCCTAAGAAAAGGGAGCAGAGTGCCAGTATTTTTGAGGAAATTCCTCTAAATTCAGGTTTATAGCTGTGGTTGATCTCCAAAAAAAATAATGCAGAATGTGGTTTTTGCATCCCTGATACTCCATCTGCACAACCAACTGAGTGTTAATCATGATTTTCGTGTTTCTAAAGGCTATCCCTTGATCTGAGTGCTGCACAAAGATATTATAGACTGCAATTGAAATGCCACATTCCATAAGCCCATCTGCTTGCATACCAAAACTCAGCACTCCTTGCATGCCCTAAATCCATGGGCACACTCTCCTAGCCCCTAATTAAAGAAAAACAACAACAAACAAAACACAGAGATGGCTATATCTACTTATCATTGCCTAATCCAGTTTAAAAGCAGAGCTGAAGGAATTTTGTGAGAGAACACAGTTTTTTGTAGTAAAGTCAGTGTTCACTGCTCTGAAGCATTAGCAGAGAACATTGAAGAGCATCCAAAACAGTTTCATACCAGGACCTAGCTGTCCAGACTTTGCCAGAGATCTTTCCAGTCAGCATTACAATCAAAATACACCTTGAGAGAAAAAACCCAAACCAACAAAACAAACAAAAAACCTGAAAGTCATTTAAAATATCCACATTGCTATCTGCTTATCTTCACTTACATCATCTACTCTTCACTCAGATTCTCATCCTGTATAGGTCACTATGGAAACTGCACAGTGTTTCATTTGCAAAGAGGAGACTCGAGTACTAAATGCTAATTGAATATTGATAGCCTGGGAGGCTCCCGGATGTCTTTTTACAGGCTCAGAGAAACATTTACTGGGCATGGGAAGAGGCTGAAACTTGTGGAAAATAGGAGAAAAAGACATCACCTTCCCTACTCCCTGGGTTTCTATTGAAGAAGATTGAATACATTTTACTTTGCAAATAACTAGTTTGAGGTTTTTTGTTTGTTTCTACGCATTTAGAAAATAAGAGAGTGTCATGGGCATTCATAAAACCCCTTCTCAAATCTGGAAACAATACCTCTTTTTTTCCCTTTGCTCCAATGTGACAGTGAATTTCTCAAGGGCTTCTAGATTTAGCCTCACGTTTTCCCCTAGATGCTCTGCTATGCCTCTGTCTGATGTGGATACAGGAGCTGCACCTAATTTTAGATGCAAGAAGAGACTGAAAAAAATACATAAAAAGGACAAACCAGCCTCTTTTAGCCTGTGAGAAAGGGATGACATCTCTTACACTACCACAGGGAAGACTGAGGAGTGAAAGGCACAGCAAAACCAGGAGCTATAACAGCAGCTTTTCACTTTCTATCCTGTGACTATTAATCTCTTCAACAGAGGCAAAGCTCTTTCAGAGCTGACATAGATAGGAATTTTGCAGGACCCTCTACTGTTCCTGTCTTAGCACCACTAATTAACAAGTCTTTGGCTAAGTGGCAGGCTGAGCCCCTGTGGTTATTAGCATGGCTGAGGAGGTGATGCCAAGCCATTAGGTCCTGTGATAGTACAGGCTCAGTGTCTCCAGTGTGCTGCCCAACATCCAGGAGCTAAACTCCAAGAGTGCTAGCATCAGCAAGTCTGGCTCGTTAGTCTGATGCCGAAGCCATCCCGTCGTTATTGGCTCAGCACTTCTGCTTCTTCAGATAAGGTGCACACACATCTCACCAAGGTCCCTTGCTCAGCATGCTTGTCCTGCTGAGTTAAGGTAAAGTGCTTGCCGTTTCCTGCTGAACACATGTAGTTTACTGTTTTGATGCCAAAAGGTTAACAAACCTCGACAGCTCAGCTGGTCCTTCCTGCAAGCTGACAAGTGACAATGTGAGTGACACATGCTCTCTTCAGTGTCTGAGGGCAAGGCTTACTGACAATGGACCTAAGTAACTCTCATTGCTTCTAAGGGATTTAACTCTTACAGTTGTCTAGGTAGAAAAACAAATCCTGAGTGGGACCTGCAACCTTTACTGCACTTTCTGTCAGGTAATTACACTTCACACCAGGATTACCTGAAAGCTACAAGCCTCTGCTTAAACAGCTTCTCAAATTGCAGTTTTATTTCACTTGAGACTGAGCAGACAGACCTCTACACCCCTGAGGCAGGGCTGCTACCATACCTCAATGGCCCAATCCCCATGCAAGAGCCCTTCCAACCCATTCTCTAGGGCTGCTAGCCTTGCCAGCAGACTTTGCATTCCCTATGTGTGTTTGCATGACTTTACATGTGCAGTAAGGTGCAATATTTAAGATGCAGCTTGTGTGTTCAAAGCAAAACAGAATATTTGCTATGTTTACATGCTAGTTTTCAGAAAAAGAAACAAGTGTCATTTCTCTCTTGAGCATTTTAGCAGATCAACAATTCCAAGCAATCTTCCTGTGACAGCAGGGAAAACAAAAATGTAGAGCCTCTTTCTCCTTGCTTGCTTGCTTCTGATGTTTGATGCAATGACTAATTATCTACATTCATTCGTTCAGTCTAAATTGGGAGAAAGCCTTCCTGCTTGCAGGAGGTGGATGGATGGATGGATGGAGCCCATTAGGACATGTCCTGCAGGTCTGGAGCCTGGTGGGGGCTGACCACTGAAAGCACCCACTCCTGCTAACCACCCCTAGTGCTAGCTCTCTGTTTGCCTCAGGAAAGAGCCACCCCCATTCAGAGGCATCTACTTTTTCATGTATTATTTTTTCATCTACTGAAAATAGCTGGAAGGAAAAAATGCCAAGCTGGCCATGAGCAAACAGTGCATGCTGGCAGCCCAGAAGCAAAATGGCATCCTGGGCTGCAGCAAGAGAAGCGTGGCCAGCAGATCCAGAGAGGTGATTCTGCCACTGNTTAAGGTCAGGATGGACTGATATGGTTGTCTGCTCCGTGAGTACCACCTCAGGCCCTGCTGCCCACACCAGAAACTCTTGTTTCAATATGATGATCTCCTATTAGACTGTAGAAAATCTGCTAGGAAATTATCAAGTCTTGCTTTAATATACCACGTGAAAGTGAATAAACTAAGCATGGAGAGAGGTTGTTCTGGTAGTTTCTCATGTTCAGCATTAAAAATTCACACTGAATTTCATACCTGAACTTGCATTTCCTAAACTAAATTAGACAGCTTGTTAGGATCAGACAGATTGTCTACCAGAACTGCATTACCTGCCATCTGCTGTGGTAAAGGCAGGTTAGGCATTTGGCAAGTGCTCTCCAGACTTGAGGATTCATGTCTGAAACTGCTTGCTTGTGCACAGACAGCTATCACTAGGCTAGGGGTTACTCATTTGCAGGGAAGAAAGAAGAAATTGCAACAAACTGTAGCATTTCATGGGGAATTTCAAGACATAAGGAGGGAGAAGGGACAAAAGGTGTTTCTAGCAGTGTTTTTTTCTTTTTTTTTTTTTTTTCAGGGTAGAAAAGGATGCATTGGTTTTATTTCACCTACAAACCTTTCCTGATCAACAATGTGAGATTTTCTGTCCTCACTACTGGTCCACTTTTCATGGCACCTTTCCCAAATATTCTAGATCAAATATTCCCTACTGAATGCCTGAATAGACCAAGCATGAATCCAGAACAATCCCAAAGCTGTGAAAGGGAGATGGACCCTCACCTCTTTTCCTGTTCAGCTGGAAATACAGCACATTTTGGGTAAGAGAGGAAGAGAAAAAGGTTTGAAAGTCAAAAGTAAAATAGAGTAATGCCAAATATTTAATGAATTCCAGATGACTCACCAACCACTCAGCTAGAAATGCAGAGGAGAAGAGATAGACAGAGGAAGAAATGCAAATGGAGTAACTAATAAAGCAGCAGAGCTGCACAGCCACAAATTCTCTGCAGATTTTTCAGAAGTCAGTGTGTTTAGACTTTGAATTGACATAATGGGCACATTCCACTTGATGTCTTACTAGCAACTGAGCCAAATCACACTGCACGTTAGCACTCCAGTGTTCTAATAAGCATTTTCTTCAAAGCAGCAGTTCAGATCTTCCTGTGAATTTTGTCAAGTACACATCATATCAAAGAATAAGCATTTGCCAGAGCCTTTCTTCAGCCACAAAGGAGAGGGAAGGTTTGTTTAAAGAATGTCAAGTTGCACCTGCTGGCTCACACTGGGAGGATGAAAGGAACAACTGGAATTCCTGTCACTGTTGAATTTTATTTTTCATTTCTTAAAGCGTTTTTATCAATGTGGAAAGACTTGTTGTATTACAAAAGCAGAATGTTGCTGTAAGCCTATTCAGAGCCCTTTGAATGGGAAGATAATAGATTTGTGGCTAATAAAGTGGTACTTGTCTGTGAAGCAGAAGAGTGGAATTAAGCTGGCATGTTAACAAGATGTGGATGCCATGCATGCTAAAGCAGCCTCGAGTATTGCACGGCCTTTGCTATGTCTAAGCTTACACTTTCAAGACATTAGCCCATAAACTTACAGTAAACGTAAGATTGCTCTTTTGCCTGCATGGACAGAGCAGTCAGGGCCCACAGATGATGTGGGGTAGGTAACTTCCCACTAGATAAAGTGGGGGAAAAGAAGTTTTGCTTCTACACTTTAGCTTCACCCAAAGCGATTTTACCAGCATGGAAGAAGAGGAAGCAGGGACCATTTAATAGACAGCATCACAGAATATTAGGGGTTGGAAGGAACCTCTGGAAATCATCTGCTCCAACCCCCTTGCTAGAGTAGGTTCACCTAGAGCAGGTTGCACAGGAGCAGGGCAGGCAGGAAAGCACAGCTCTCTGAGGGAGCATGGAAGAGAACTGCCCTTGCTACAAAGTAAATTCAAAGGCTTGTAGTGTAAGGCAATATACAACTTCAGATGGACACTGAGCTCAGGGAACATGATGGACATTTGTGGTACATATCATAGAACCCTAGAATCCTAGAATGGTTTGGGTTGGAAGAGACCTCTGGAGCTCATCTAGTCCAACCCCCCTGCAGTGGGCAGGGACATCCCCAACTANGTGGGGATTGTTCTGACCCAGGTGCAGGACCCTGCCCTTGGTCTTGTTGAAGCTCCTGAGGTTCCCCTGGGCCCACCTCTCCAGCTTGTCCAGCTCCTTCTGGATGACATCTTGCCCCATCATGAGCATGTACACAGAATGAAACAGTTGTTTCTGTAAAAAAATAGTTTATAGGCGGAAAAGTATGAGAGTAGAATTGTGTGAGCATGAGTGTGCTGCATGGGCTTCGTCTCTCCAGTGCCTGTTTCCATATTGCTAGCCAGGGAGAACATCACCTCTGTTCCTAGCATGGGGATTTAGCACTGTAAACTCTAAAAAGAATGAGGTGCTGAAATCCTTTAGCAGCTGAGCCCAGTTTCCCAGCAAAAAGTCACATAAAGTAGGATAGTCCAGAGTCAGATGCAGACACTAGAGCTATTTAATAAACCTAAGCTATTATCACAAGAGCACACGAAAGGTCAGGGCTTAGAAAACAGGGCTGCCTTTCCTGCAGTTCCACAACACTTTCCCCTTCACTGTGCAGCAAGGGATTACAAAGCATGGAAAGTAACAGTAGGCAACACAACTCCAATCAGCTTGTCTGAGAACAAGGGACTCAGAAAAGCAATTGGAAAAGCTTCTCTGGTTTTTGTCATCTACATTAACAACTGTCTCCAAAATTCTTTCCCAGGTTTTCTCCTTTTGCTGTTCTGAAGTCCATTTTCAAGTTATTACCTTTTTTTCATCTGTGCAATACATTGGGAAAGAACAAGTTGCTCATAGTTTGCAAACAACTACTTAAAAGCCACTGATTACTTTGGAGGTTGCCTTGCTTTCAGTTTTTGGGAGATTGTTCATAGTAAGCATCTCCAAAGTGCATAAGGAGAGGTTATAAGGAGATGAAAAAGAGTTAACAAATTAAATAGCATTTTTTTCTTTTTGAGTGTTAAAATAGAGTGCTCTAAGCAGCCCTCAGAGACCAACTGTGCCCTAGAGACAGTTTACCTTTTCTAAAATACCAGCAGAGGAGACAGGTAACACAGAGCTAATGATGGCAATACATAGAGCATTTCTCTGTTAAGTTACTAGCCCCAAACAGAACTTGGCTTAAGCCAAGCCCTTGGATCAGGTACAGCAAAACTCTACTGCATTTTGAATCCAGACACAATGTTTAGACATGATCCAATTCCCAGTTCAGCCTGCAATTGTGCTCACTTGGAAGGGGGTGGAACTCATCTCTAATTCAAGCCAGCCTGATCGGAGGCTATCCAAAGTTGCCATCTGCTGCCTGATGGAAAGAGTTTGCTGTTCTGTCTTGTTTTTCTAGGAGGAGGGTGAAGTACCAATAATTTCTGCAGCCACTAAAAAAAGAGAAAGTGAAATCCCCAAACTAAACAGTCATGCTTGCAGGTAGTTTATCCAGCATTGTTTCTGACTGTGTCAGGTTTATAAACAGGCTAAAACACATCACCAGCACTTAAACATCTTGGTTTCTTGAACTCGTTCCCAACATGTTTACATTTCTAACCATACATGGAAAATCTTACAGAATTCACTCAGGAATTACTCATTTCACTCATCCACATCCCCTTCAGCTTTTCAAAAATTAGCATTATTGCAAATGCCTAAACTGAGGCCTACTGTCATGGCTTTACCTAACAGTGTTCTAGGACAGCTCTTGCTATTGCTCATAGCACATTGCCTGAACCTCAGCACAGTGTCTCACACCACAGGAAGCTTCTGCAAAGCATCACCTTCCCTAGGTTTACTAAGGACAAAAAAAATCCCCTCTTCCTGCTCCATCTCCCAACCCATAGAACCTTGCTGCTTGCTGTTCACTACTCTGCACGCTTCACATGTTAGTTCACTCCACTTTATCCTCTGGGCTTGCCAAGAGGCACAGCCTTGTCTCAAGCAGCAAGCTCCTGCTGATTTTCCAGTCTCAGGTTATCCAGAAAACCCTGACTTTATTATCATAACCCTGGCAATCAGCACCCAGAGGCACCAGACTAATAGGAATGGGATGAGGGACTTGCAAAAAGCACTTGTAGCAGAAGGTAAGTATAATAGAGGTGGAATGGGGAAGGGAGGAGTTTAAAACCAGCAAAGTATACCAGAAGCTCTTCTTGCCCTGCTGTTCATGGATGTACTAAAAAACCAAGGTGTAGAGAAATAAACTCCCCTCCAGCTGATGGGTTTTTTGGTTGGTTTTCTTAAGTGCAACCCTGTTTTGTTCTGTTTCTGATGAACCCAGATATTCTGAGTAAGTTCCTTTGATGGCAAGTGACATTAATTTAACTTTTCTGTTTGTAACCTGAATTCCTCTGCTTATAAGGCTTATGTGTCCCCAGATTGCTTTCGGCACCCACCAGACTATTCTGTGATTCTGTATAAATGGGGTGTCCTGCACAGGACTAGGAGTTGGACTCAGTGATCCTTCTGAGTCTCTTCCAACTTAGAATATTCAGTGATTCAGACAATTTTGTCAAGCTGTGCCAAGGATGCAGTGAAACTCTATTAATGAGCTTCATTAAATAGATAGTGAGATAGAAGAGAAGCCTTATTAGCATCCTCATTACGGAAAAGGATGCAGTGTCAGCCCACATCTTAAAACATACCATACAGCAGAGGAATCTTAACATGACTCCCTCATGGGACAAGCATTGGATGAAGACCACAATGTGTTTGTAGCCAGTTTAATCAGCCAGGGGGTCACAGACAGATGTGGAAGTGTTCTAATTAACCTTAATCTGCATTGATTGAGGGGGAGGGGTGGGAAGAGAACAAAAAATTAATGGGAAAATACAAGCTGGTTCTGGTTTGCTCACACATCTGTGATCTTTCATCTTTCCCCTCCAGTGACAACAGTTTAAATTTAAGCAGTTGTTTCTCTCTTTCCAGCTCCGCCTTTTAAATTACAATTTTGGAGGGTTTTTCAAAAGAGGGATATTTCCAGCACTCTAGTTTGCAGCATCACAGAACAGCACATCCTGACTCCTGACACAGCTTAAAAGTTGGCAAACTGCACTGTGGGATCTGAAATCCACAGACCAGCTTCTTTAACAAAGACAATTCCCTTGGAATTACATCCTGTGACAAGCCCATCTTCCTAAGCCATTGCCAGCTTGTAAGAAATACTCCACCTTTAACCCCTTTTAAAGCTACTATAGCTTCTTTCTTACACATTTCTGGGCTTGGGACCTTCAAGGCATGACTAGTTTTGTTAAGTTAGAATCACAGAATCATTAAGGCTGGAAGAGACCTCTAAGATCATCAAGTCCAACCAGACCTAGCACCCCCAAACCACTCAACCATGGCCCTAAGGAGAGCATCTGAATGTTTCTTAAACATCTCCAGGGATGGTGACTCCACCACCTCCCTGGGCAGCCTAATCCAAGACTTAAAAATCCTAATAAGATTGAAGTAGATAAAATACCTTGATGTTCTAATGTTTTTTTTAAGAACCTCTAAACATTTATGGAAAAAACTTCTTATGATACCCTTTTAATCCTGTTTGGTTTTCCTTACAAGTTTATAAGTAAGTAAACAATATTTAGCTTAGTCACTCACTCATTCAACAACCTTTTTCTAAATTAAGACATTTAAAACACAACTTTTTCAAAGATCAGCTACTTCACTAGATAGCCATTTGTACATTTTTGACTTTGGTTTGTGGCAAAGTCAACCTATATATTCAGAGAGACCACTCATCCATCATTTCTGAGTGTCTGGTAAATGAACTATGGCAAAGAACAAAATCATAGAATCATAGNCACCCCAAGGCTTTTCTGCAGGGCTGCTCTCCATCATCTCATCCCCTAGCCTGGATTGATAGTGGGGATTGTTCTGAGCCAGGGGCAGGACCTTGCCCTTGTCTTGTTGAAGCTCCTGAGGTTCCCCTGGGCCCACCTCTCCAGCTTGTCCAGGTCCTTCTGGATGACATCCTGCCCCTCCAACTTATCAACAGCACCCCATAGCTTGGTGTCATCTGCACACTTGCTGCTGGTGCACTCAATGCTGCTGGCCATAGTGTTTATACAAATATTAAACAGTGCAGGCCCCAGCCCAGAGCCCTCAGTACCTCAGCCAGGACAAAACCTCTATCTGGGGACTTAAGTAAGGAAACCCTGAACAAAGAACTGCCATATTTACTTACTTTAGATGGTCTACACTGGACTATGCCTACACAGACAAGAATGCACACAAGTCAGCTGTTTATACACCCACACAACCAGCAAGTCTCCTGTGTGTCCAACTGGTAGATACACAGAGGGTACTTCTTTAGAGAAGCTAAGTGAAAAGAAAAATTAAAGGGCCTGTCCCAGAAAATGTGGCTTGTGCTGATTATCCTTTACAACTTAATTAGATAAAGCAAGGCATTTTCCATTTTATCTTTAAGAACATCACTTCTGATAGGAACCATTTGTTTTCTTTTGGTCTGGGATAATCAACCCATGCTGGGTAGAAAACTGAAAAAAAATGAAGGGATGGACTTTTATTTTCTTTGTAAAACATTTTAATTAAAAGAGTTACCAAGCCCACAATGCAATAAAAAACCTCATTTGTGGCAAACTAGAGGAGGACTTGCTAAATTAATTTTTATGATGTAAAAACCCTAGGGACACCAGGGAGTCCAATCAAGGAACAGCAAACTGTTTGTTTGTTACTGTTGCACAGATTTTAACACAAAATGATGTCCCTCAGAGAGTCTCTGAGAAGCTGATGATGTTGTGAAGTTGTCACTGCATAAAATAAAGAACATTTCTCTGTGTCAGTAGTATCCATTGCCTGATTTCAGTTATTTCCAACACATGTGAAGAGCTCCCTTCAGACATTTGATTGTTTTGCTGACTTTTCGGCAAGAAAATAACATAAATTGGAAGTTTTAAACTGAAATGTGCTGGGTTTTTTTTTCTGCTTTCACTCTCAGGGAGTTAATATTAGAGGGGATTATGAACAACTTTTAAAGTCCAAGTGAAAGTAGGGTGATGAAGTGAGAACTTGGAAATTCAGGACAACTGGTGGCTATAAACTCCAACCAACCAACTGCATAATAGGTGTTGGCATGTGTAAGAGCAAACATGATAGATGCATTTTGTTTATGATTTTTGAAAGCTTATACTTTCTCTAATTAGTGGACAATTAGTGACTTAGTGGGGTACAAGTACTTACTAATTATTTATACTATTTGGGGTTTACTGATGACTGTGATGCAGCATAGTTTCTGCCAGTGACTGGCTCCATGATACCAAAATCTATACTAGGCTAAGTCATAGGAATTAATGCCAACTGTTTCTTTGTAGAGCATTATCCTACTTAGATGTTCTTCAACATCTATACCACAAAAGCATGCATTTGCTGAATCATATAGAATTGATATTTTCTATGCCTTACTTAAGGATTTAAAACCTTTTACAGAATCACAGAATCATTAAGGTTGGAAGAGACCTCTAAGATCATCAAGTCCAACCATACCTAGCACTACCAGACCACTAAACCATGGCCCTAAGGAGAGCATCTACATAGAATCATAGAATCATAGAATCACACAGAATGGCCAGGTTGGAAGGGACCCTAAAGATCATCTAGTTCCAACCTCCCTGCACTGAGCAGGGATGCCAATCACTAGACCAGGTCACCCAGGGCTGCATCCAGCCTGGCCTTGAACACTGCCAGGGATGGGGCATCCACAGCCTCTCTGGGCAACCTGTTCCAGTGCCTAACCACTCTCCAGGTAAAGAACTTCCTCATAATCTCCAATCTAAATTTCCCCTCCTTCAGCTTATATCCATTCCCCGTGTCCTATCACAGTCTGACCGCTTAAAAAGTCTCTTCCCTTCTGTCTTATAATTCCCCTTTACGTACTGGAAAACTGCTATAAGATCCCCTCAAAGCCTTCTCTTTTCCAGGCTGAACAATCCCAACTGTCTCAGCCTGTCTTCATAGGGGAGGTTCTCCAGT
>VWZO01011145.1:11676-26112 GCA_013396975.1 Bucco capensis
ACTCTCTGATAGCGTCCTTCCAGCCAATTTCTTATCCATCGAACAGTCCACTCATCAAATCCACATTTCTCCAGTTTGGAGATGAGGATGTCATGAGGAACTGTATCGAAGGCCTTACAAAAGTCCAAGTAGATGACATCAGTCAGTCTCCCCTCATCAACTGCTGCGATCACTCCATCATAGAAGGCACGATCTGCCTTTAGTGAATCCGTGCTGACTACTTAGGATCACCTCTTTATCTTGTATGTGCCTTAACATCCCTTCCCATACCATTTGCTAATATACATGTATTCGCTATAACACGTTTTTTGAACACATCCAAACTGCCAGTTTGGCCTTTAAAGGGAGATATAACTTACCCTTCTGTGTTACTCAGAGAGATTCAACATTTTCAGAGTGCTGCTAGCAGCTGTATCAGTCTTTCTGTTTCTTGGAACATGGTAAGTGAGGACAGACTGGGAGATGCTTGGAAACTGCTTGCTTGGTGAATTTTGATTCAGAAAGCTAGTATCTGGGAAAAGAGAAAAAAAAATGTTGAAAGCTATTGAAAGTTAGATCACTTATTCCTTTAAGTGGATCATCCTAAAATGAATACTTTTAACCTGCAGTAATTATTTAGTGTTTGATCAAAACACATGCTTGGTGTTCTGTCTTTATGTAAATAGGAATTATGTAGGCACACAGAAAACAAACAACCCAAACCACACTGCTACTGAATTAAAACTAAAAGTCAAGTATCTAAAGCACCATTGCCCTTTGCAATGTTGACTCAGCCCCACTGCTAATGTTTGCACTGTGATTCAGTCTGTAATTACATATTTTCTCCCCTAATAGGCTACCACCCATATTCATTACACAGGACAGAGGTGGCATTGAGGTTTGCCTACTTGACATTTCCCTGTATCCTTGCTATCTGGAAAGTGGCCCTGTGTTGCTTTCATTGCATATTCCCCTTTCTATGTATATTTAAAAACAACAACAAAATCTTTGTGCTTCATTAAAACACATTACTAGATAGAGATTAAAAGATCATCAAGGCTAGTCCACTCTTGATACAAACATTTTTTTTTCAGCAGCAATATATCTCTGTTTTGGTCTCATTACTTCTACTGGAGGGCATTGCATAAATTCATATAATTTCCATAAAATTATGGACTCTTTATGTCCATTCCTTTCTGTGGATTGATCTTGCATCCTGAAGAGTTTTTTTGGTTTTTTCCCTCCTGGATTTAAAGCAAATAAAGTTATAGACAACAAGAATGTCTCCTGTCAAAACAGTAAACAAGATCAATCCCAAAATGAATCCAGAGAGCTTCACCTGTAATCTACACTGTAATCCACCTTTCAACAATGCCTGTGACCATTTCAGCTGTTTATGATTCACTTACATTACAATTTAGCTTACAATTCTCTTCCTAAATATGCCTTTCCCAATTTTTTACTGATTTTCATGACTGAAATTGATGAATGTCAGGCTGAGGCACTATGCTAGACAAAGGATATATAGTATCTGTATGAATTTATCAGAGTGATTAATCTGGTTTCATCTACACTTTTCATACTCTTCTACAATGTTTTCTCTGTATTTCAATGTGTTTAACTGTTCCTTCAGTATTTATTTTAATTCCTCAATACTACAGATCGATGGAGATCTATGGATCATTCTTCTTTCCCCAGTTTAAATATAGTCACTATATTTGCTATTTTCTGGCTGGCTGTCTCAATATAGTCCTTGCTGATGGGTTTACATTTTCCTCTTAACTGTTTCACATTCCTGGGACAGAGGTTTTTCAGCTTACCTAAGATGATTGCCTCCTTTAATTTTGGGGAGTAGAAGTCAAGGCAAAATTTGCCCTTTTTTAATACCACATGCAAGGCAACACCTTTGCTGTCACTGCAGCATGGATGTAGCTCCATTTATTTCCATATCTTTCCATACAGTTGAAAACCTTTTTCTTAGCTGTTTTAATTTAATTTGAGATAGATTTCAGCAACTTGCTTTATCTTTACGTATCTCACCAAGAAAGATTTTGGTGGTAAGAGTCTCCTCACATCTCCACAACCTTACTTGTATCACAATACTGGGGAAATTACAGATATTTGAATGCCAAATATTAACTTCAACTTGGAAGCATTTAGCCTAGTAAAGTTTGCTTTTTATTTTTCAAAAGAATGTTCTGTTATTTATTAATATTTCAATTTAAATTAAGCAAAAATCAACCATCAATAATTTCATCCAAAGTTATTTTCTACATCCAACTCTTTTAATGCCCTCAATTCTGAGTGCCAAAGGACTACAAAGTTTACAGGCAGAAGAGCTTTCTCCAGACACTAATGACATAGAGATTATCTCCATTTTTAAACTCAAGATACTATTTGTTTCTGAGAGTACTGGGCAGGCTGATCTAGTTGGGGATGTCCCTGCCCACTGCAGGGGGGTTGGACTAGATGAGCTCCAGAGGTCCCTTCCAACCCAAACCAGTCTAGGATTCTATGATATCCTGTGCTTACTACAGGAGAAACAATGCTCTTACAACTTAATTCCACCTATAGACAAGGAATGGAGTGTAAAAGCTGAGCAAATTTTTTTGGAGAGGAAGAGTTTGGTAGTTACAGGTAGGATCACACAGAATCACACAGAATCACAGAATCACCAAGATTGGAAAAGACCCCCAGGATCATCAAGTTCAGCCTATGACCCAATACACCAAAACATCTAAACCAAAGGAGTGTCACCCACCTTTGAGTGTCACTCAAAGGAGTGTCACCCACCTTTGCACATAGGTGATAGCAGAGACTTAGTACAGGACAAGCATCTGAAGAATACAAGAGAATTTCAACTATAATATGAGTACAACATATACTCTTCCTTCAAAACACAAATAATCTTTATGTACACCCTGGGGGGGGGCATCATAAAAATAAGCATTTTGTTGTGATGAACTTCATGTAAGCATGCAGTGAGACATAATTCCTCCTTCCATGTGATTTCCCCTTCAATAAGGCAAAAGACAAAGACCTGGAGGTCAGGCAAGTTGTAAAGGCCGCAGGCAGCATCAAGGTGGCAAACCCCAGCTCAGCCCTCCTCTTTGATACTCTACTCTACATGCATCCACAGAACATGCAAGATGCTAGGGGATAAGAACATAGAGAGTAGTCCTGCAGAAAAGGCCTTGGGGTGCTGGTGGCTGAGAAGCTGGCCATGAGCAAACAGNCTGTTGGAGTTCCAGCAAGCACAATGCACATGAAGGACACAAGTTTTCTCATTGGAAAATGGATAGATTTTGCTGCCAGATAACTGAAGATTTTACATGTTATCAAGAGCATTTCTCAAAAGCATTTGTAAAGGCAGTTGATGTATGGTATCTAATCTACGGGTTTCTTGCCTCCTCAGTGAAGTTTGTTTGCTTGAAAGAAAGTTAAGTAAATGAAAGGAAACCATTTTCTTTTCCAGCAGAACTGATGGTATCCCTGATACGTTCCAGGAGTAAATACCACTGCTCATACCATCTGTGAGAAAGTTCTGTTTCTGCTGCCTCTTAGTTTCCATTGTACAGCTGGTGCTTCTGTTATTCCATAGCTGTCAGGGTCAGGCTTGGTCCTGCAGAGGGAAGCAGCTCCTTAGGTATCTAGAAACAGCCTCCAGAAGGCTTTGGAACAGGACCTTATTCTTCAACTTAATATTTCGCTCAGTTTTTATCTCCTGATGAATAAGATATCTGTTATCATTTTTGCATTCTGAATCTCCCATTATTTGATACACTGCTGTGACTTGACTGTCTCCTCTTTCAGGATATAGACTGAAGGTTTGATTGTCTGGCAGGGTTTCCCCGCCCCCCCCCCCTTAAAAATCTGTGTATCATTCAGATTCAGTGACTAATATTGTAAAGTAAATGTGTGGAGTATTAAGTAGCTCAACAGGCAATAACTTGACAGCACAGGTGGCACAGTCTTTTCCCTCTCCAGGAGGCAATATTACTTCCTCTACTCAGAGCTGGCATAAGAAATGAAGCATATCTCTATGTGTATGCATGGGGAGGTGGAGTAGGTTTGCTATCTGGAGACTCTGTTATGCCAGAGTACCTGGAAAATAATACTAATCACATACTAGGGCATAACTTGGTCCAATAGTCACTAGCAGTGTAAAGATAAACAAGAAGTCATACATGAAAAGGTATGAGAAACTCCAGTGGACCAATTATCTCCTAGGCCAGTGCCTAGCAAATGAGCTTGATTCCACCTGTGTGATCCTTGCTATGTTCAGTAGGCCATGTACAGGACAACAGCAGGGCTCTAGTATCTCCTACAAGACTAATATCCACAATTTCCACATCTACTTCAGTTTACAATGAGCATTTTTATGCAAGGAAGCAAACAGATCAGTAAGCATATGATAAACATTTGCAGAACTAACTGCTGTGTGTGCTACTCTGTCACATCTTATCATTATTATAAACCATATTCCATAGATGCTTAAAAAGACTTAATGAGTGCTCCCATTTCAGACTTCTAACTCACATTTAGTTACAGCTGACAGAATTGAGTGGTTGCACCTGTGAACTTCAAGACCACTGTGTATCTCAAGACAAAACAGGATCTCAAGTCATACCTAGTGCATTTTGTTCATATACCAGTGTTTCTGACAGCTGGGTTAAGAACAACTGAAATGAATAAATAAATAGAAACAATATAGGGAAAACCCAAACAAACCACAAACAAAACCCAAACCAACCAAAAAAAAATAAAAACCCACCCAGGAACCAAACAAAATGAGGCCTAAGACATCCCAATAAATCTTGTACTACCAAGAGAAGAGCAACTGATCAGACTTCACCTGACAGATTGGTTTTTGAACACTGAGTACTAAAAGATACTCCATTTCTTTTATCCTTCTGTTAAACTCCCAAGGTAATTTTCCCAATGAGGTCTAGGAAGAAGGAAGTTCAAGAATAAGCTCAAGGCTGACTCTTAAGAGCAAAACAAACTGCTTAGCTTCACACACACACACACATTTTCATATATACATATTTTATGTCATTCTTTTTCTCCTCCACCTATACCTTTCCTGACATTTAATTATCACCATGTCTCTGATGTCAAAACAAACATAAAATATAGCTGTGTGTGTAGGGAATGCAAACCCTAATTAAGATGAAATTTTGGACATAGCATAAAGATAAGCTTTTCATTTTTATTGTGAAAATACTCCAGTTTATAAAATATTCCCAGATGTGCTTTTTGACTCTCTAAATCTCTCTCTGTCTTGAAAAGCTTAAATTAAAAACTGCAATAGTCATGTTCTGTGAAGGAAGTTTCCTTCTTGGAATTTTAGACCATATTTACCACTGGCCTGGAGAAGCTGAGGGTGAGATGGAGAATGCCATCTTGAAAGCATTAAAGTTGGGGGAAATAAATTCAGACAGAATTAAGTTTTCTTTTAATTTACAGTAACAAGTAATGATATTGGCTTTGGACATCTTGATTCTACCTCAGGAAACTTCCAAGATAAGAAATTTGATACAACAAAAAAGGCAATCTTTATTTATGGTCAGATTCAAAAACCCAGTATCAAATCAACTTCCTCCCTTCCACTGCAGCAGGAGAGTTTGCCAAACAGAATGTTACTTAACATGACTACACCAGAAGCTAGTCTGTGTCATTTTACCACTGAAAAAATGTATTAAAAGAACTGTGCAAATATTGCTCCTTCCTTTCCTGTAACTGGTTGCAAACATGAGGTAAAAAGCAAATCTGACCCTTCTATCCTCAGTGAAACCATGGAAAAGGACTTCAAAATTTTTCTCAAGAGTCCAGAATAACCCCCACCCCCCTTATTTTTTTCTTTCCCAGAAAAGTAACAAAAGCTTTTATTTCTATTCCTTGTGTTTGTTTTCATAACGCTACAGCAAATCTGAAGGTCTGCAGAGTTATGTACAAAAATCACAGTATGTCAGGGGTTGGAAGGACCCTAGAAAGATCACCTAATCCAACCCCCCTGCCAGAGCAGGATCACCTAGGTGAGTGATAAACATCCCTTATATGTTATTAAAACGCACCTGTCTGGGTTCTCCTGCTGAAATGTCTTCTAATGGAAAATACTTCTGGTAAGCATATTCCTGAAGGAGGAATGATTAAAACCACTTACTTACCAAAAGTAAATAGACTATTTGAAGGCAGAAGACAGCTCTGCAATGTCTCCAGANGCCTCTTGGCCGCAAGGGCACATTGTTGCCTCATGGGCATCCTCCTAGCCACCAGCACTCTGCATTTCTGTTTAATTCCTTGTGCTGAAATGTCAAGTAGCAAATACACTGAGATTGAATAACAGGTTCTCCCTTTCACTTGCCCTTCAGATGGAAAAGTCAAAAACTCCATGGGGACAAGATAGTGCTGTTAGCAAACACAGTATGAGCTCTTCACATCCACTTCAGGACACCCAGTCAATGAAGCAATGCAATTGTCTGAGCATCCCCAAGGGAGCCTCATAATTTAACTTGTGCCCTATGCTCTTCTTGTGAAAATAACTCATGCAAAGCTCTGCTTTTCATCAAAGCTAACAGGAAATTTTCCAAGCCTTCAAAGAGATCTTGGTTGTGATGGGAACCCTTGTTGAGAAAATGATATGTGATACTAAGCTATGTATTACGGCCAAGCTTTCTTTTACCTAATATTTTATAACTGGAAAGGGAAGTCTTATTTTGACCCCATTGCTGCACACCAGAATATGGCAATTGCATAACATTAAGAACAGCTGAGCTAAAGGGACCTTTTGGTCCCATCTCATACATACAGACTTCATCTAAGCTGGAAAACCAGAGACAAATATGCTTGCCATGTTATCCTGAACTCTTGCTGCTCCTCTTGGTCAGAGTAAAGCATACACTCACTTCAGCCCTGTGTTTACAAATTGTTCACCTTGCCTTTCACGCAAATTGTGGAAGAGTAATTCCCAATATGTTGATAATTTCATAATTTCATGGGAG
Organism: Bucco capensis; assembly: GCA_013396975.1. NCBI lineage: Eukaryota > Metazoa > Chordata > Aves > Piciformes > Bucconidae > Bucco > Bucco capensis. The sequence continues at coordinate 18,660 of VWZO01011145.1, forward strand.
TTTGAAGCATCTGTAAATCACATATACTATCTCTGAACAATGATAAAGAGCTTAGAGAAATTAAAATGCAAATCCACTGGGCATTTTCAATATTGAACATTTGGCTTTTTGTAATGGATAACTTAGGGAATTCTGTAAATTAATGAAGGAAATACCATTTGCAGTTAGAAAAGATTTAATGTTCATGATCCAAGATTGCCTGAGGATGTAGTTTAGTTTTGGGTCAGATTCTGAATCCTATTGTCGCAGAGACAGTGACCTAAAATAGGATAATTCTGATGAGATCAGGCCACACAGAATTTTATGATCTTGAACTGAATAAACAAGTTGCAAACCACACATAGATGGGATTTAAGATTCTCAGGCTTTTAAATTAAAAAAAAAAATGTTGGAAATAGACTTAATTCTTAGCTTCACTGTATTAAAAAGGGAAAGTTTTTATTCCAGAGTCTGGTTTTGATCCATCAACCAAGTCATGTTAATCAGAATTTGTAGAATAATTCTTATTCCAAGATCAGCTTTTCAGCCCATTCTGCCCCTTTTAAAAACATACTAGAAGATTGCAGGAGAAAAATATTTACTGATCCAAATTGACTCTTGACAGCAATATTTTATGCCAGCTCTACAGAACAGAAGTACTTTCTCTGTGCTGAATAACCTACTGTTCAAAACTATTCTGAACCAAACTGGGAAAATAAACCAGCAGGGAATTTTCTAACAATTACTCTTCTACAAATTCAAAGATTAATATCAGGCTTCAAATTATTTTTTTTCCCCCTCATTCTGCTTGGAGTTAATACCAAAGGCACTTGAGAAGATCTCCTACAGCTACTTCTGTAATCTTCACATAATTGAACTTCTCAAAGGAACAGTGAAAACTCTGCCCACAAACTAGAGATTATTCTAAGAGCTGACTTAGAGAGACCTACCTTCTCCTCAAAGCACTGCAGATAACTCTTGGGATAGAAAGACATTCCTGAATTGAGGACGACAGCAGCCTAACCAAATTTAAGTTGTTTAAGGAGTTAATTTTTCAATCCAGCACCTATGTGCCTAAACTCCCAACGTAGAGTTCCTAACCCCTCAAATCCCTGCTATTCTTCACACTTATCACCTGCCTGGTGCCTGATTTTTGCTGAGAGTGCTGAAGAAGCACAAAGAACAAAATGTCCCTGGAAGTGTGGAGCTGGTTATTTTGCCTCAATCCGAGGCAAGATATCATCATGTGCTAAAACATGGTAGCCACCCTTTCTATCAGAAAAAACTCAGTAGCTGAAATACAAAATGTATACTTCAGAGAGAGAGAGACAGGAATAAATCCCAGAAGGATTTATGACAAAAATCATTTAGGACAAAAATAGAAGGTGCTACTAATGCTTCCCCTCTGCTCTACCCTGATTAGGCCTCACCTGGAATCCTGTGTCNTGCCTTAGTTATTCTCCACACAGGTATACACATGGTAGTATTAAGGTGAAACCTACAAAGTGCACAGTTGATCTCAAGTCACTCCAAACATGGAGGTTTTACCCAGTTGAGCTGTTGCACTGAATATTCAGTTTAAATTTTACCTGAGATGAAAACTTCAGCACTTCTACTGTTCTTCCCCATTCAGACATGGTTCTTTGTGATCATTGAACTTCATCGTTTAGGGCAAAGGTTGCAATTAATACAAAAGCAAATCCATCCCCTGATGCCAAGGAAAGAGTAAATGTATGCATGGGAGCAGACTAGGACAAATGAGACTAAGCCTATTCAATAAGAATCCATAAGAGATTCAGCAACAGAGTTCAGGTGACACTAGGAGTGCACATATTACTTTGCACATTCCTGAGTGTTTTACAGGATCAAGCAAGATTGCCTAACAGCTTGTTGAATTAATTTTTAAGTAGTCTTATTGGCAGAACTCAGGAGATGCCTCTATGCCTTGCTAACCAAATTATAAGATGTAGCACATGTCTAAGTGGTTTGTTGTATCAGAAGTAAGAATCATAGTTTTGTTTTCTCTATTGTACCTTCTCTCTGTAGATTAGTTATTAGCAATTGTCTGCTTTCCAAATAGATCAAGGACTTGAATAGTTCGTGGAAATATATCCAGAAATAAAAAAAAAAAAAAAATTGCCAGTGACTGCTCCTTCTTATTTTGACTCAGCATCTACATATTTATATAACACCAAATTTGATCTTTATTTGCTCAGTTTCTTTGGACAGCTTCATTGGCAGCTTTGGGTTATAATAACCTTATTCCATTGGGAGCAAAATGATCTGGAAGACAGCAACAGAAGGGGTTGCCATCTTTTGCTGTCAATTGCATTTGCCTTTCCTGTTAAATTGCTAAATTGTATGTTCAGTTGTGTTTATATCTTATAAAAATGTACACTTTATCATTTGTTACACAGACTTGATTTGGATTTGGTTCTAGAAATGTCAGAAACTGATAGAAAAATCTTGTGTTTTGAGACTGTGTATCACTTCAGTTAGACACTTTGGTGTGCTCAGATTGCAAAAGTAAATTGGGAGAAAGCATTTAAGGCTGCTATTTGCATTTAAATAAGCTTTGACACATGGGGACTAGAAGCAGAGAATTCCACCCCCTCATCCAATTGTCATTTCCTGTAGAAAAAAAACAGGATATGGGAGAGAGAGCATCAAAACTGCAGCAAATAACACTTCTAAACTGTTAACACCTAACATTTAACTCACAAAGAGTTAATTTTTAAATTAGTTCTCTTTGTCTTACCTCTCACTCTCCTAGAAAACCCTACATTTTGAAATCCAGCTAGGAATTTGGAGAGTAATCAAGTGTGAGGGTGCTGTGACTATCAACACTGCTGATGGGCAAGCAGGGAACTGAGCAGGAGACAGAAAGCCTACTCCTGTGGGGATGCCCTTCCCTTCTTCCTTTTCTCTAGAATCAACCTGTTGGCTTGATCTTGATGATAACTTCCTTTGAAAATTTTAGAGTGTTTTCAAGTAATGGAGGGGTTGGCTTTTTTTCTATCTGACTGATCTCGATTGCCTAATCCTGGTTTATTTGCTGTAGAACACTAATTGTCTAATAAAAAAAATATTCTCTTCTCTGTTTATGTGTTTGGGTAAAGGTTTCTCAGCACAGCATGCCATGGTGGTTTTTTGTCCTTTCTTCTCTGCATTTCAACTTGTTATTCAAGACTCTTCTCTTCATTATTTTCCCTTTCTTGCCTACATTACTTCTCAGGAGGAGAGTGGATCTGTTAGACAATATTTACCAAACAAAAGACAGGGATGATGTTCCTTTTGCTTTCCATTTCACAGTCTCTCATATTTATGGTTTATTAAGAAAATACACTAGTCAGTTCCCACTGTTTTCAGCTCTGTTCCTCAGAATAAGACTGCTGTTGCTGAAATCAAGCATCTTTGACTATTTTGGAGAGTTTCTATTCTATATGTTGGCTCCAAAATAAAGACTTTCAAAAACTGTAAAAATAACAAGCAAAAAGCCCCAAACAAATGAATAGAACCCCCTTGAGCAAAGAAACATAATAAGATTCAAGAGAAGCAGTTTCTGAATCCAGTACTCTGGTGTTCCAGGGAATTTGAGTAACTCTGTTACCCTGTCTGCTCTCTGGCAGTATTGCTACCCAGGAATATGACAACTGCCAGAGTCTGGAAACTCACTCATTCACTACTGTCACAAATCTGCCTAAAAACAAAGCCACCATATGTTTATGCAAAGAGATGAGTTACTTTCTTGGCTCAAGTGCATAAAAATGAAATATAGAGCATTCATCCAACATCTATAACAGAATGCTTGGCTCTCTCTCTTCTTCCTCTATTAAATTAACTTTTCTTTTCTAAAGATTAATATTTTCATCCGTTTTGCAGCATGCCATAAAACATGGAGCAGTGTGTATTTCCAGGGAAAGACAGATCATGGGTCATGGCATGTAACAATTATTCAAAAGACAACAAGAAAATGCAGATAGCACACAATTCAGAGTGCTGTGTGGCATCTGAAATTCACTTCTGCACACACAATGCTTGAGTTCCTTTTTACATGGAATTGAGTATCCTATTAACTTTTTATTTAAACAAACACTTGAGCCACTTCAACTCAGCAACTCCAAGCTTACCAAACAGAAGCACAAAAACAGTGCAGTTGGAGAAAAATCTCATCTGATTGTTATTATTATTAATGAAAATTTATTTTCTATTACTTTCTTTGCTTTAATGATCATAAATATGTATGTATGTTCAGAACAGGCTTTTTTGCAGCTACTTGTTTCCATCAATCCACAGGAACTAACACAATAATAATACCCTGTCCAAAATGATTTATGATCTCACTCTGCTTATGCAAATGCCTAACTTTCAAATGTGAACCAAACTACTGTGGTAATGTGTCAAACGACCTGTGAAGTATTGAAACAGCTGACTCCACCTGTTTCCACTTTATGAATGCTTTCAAGTTTGGGCTGCTTTGATTCAAAGCAATATGGTTAGTTTAGAGCATTACTATTGAATATGAAAATTAGAATTGCCTTCTCCTGGGTACTAACAACGTGATGAAGTCTAACAGCAGACTGATCTATTAAAATGCTGAGGATCAACTGTCTCAGACTAACTGGGTGGTTCTTGTCAGAGTAAGTGAAAGCTGTGCAGTTTGTGCAGCTTTTCCAAACTAGAGGAGGGGAGATTCAGGTTGGATGTTAGGAAGGAGTTCTTCCCCATGAGGGTGGTGAGACACTGGCTCTTGGGGCCAAGAGGCCAATGGCATCCTAGGATGCATTAAGAGGAGCGTGGCCAGCAGAGCCAGGGAGGTTCTTCTCCCCCTCTCCTCTGCCCTGGGGAAGCCTCACCTGGAATCCTGGGTCCAGTTGTGGGCCCCTCAGCTCCAGAAGGATAGGGAGCTGCTGGAGAGANNNNGGCACAGGGGTTGGGGCTAGAGGAGCTTTCAGGTCCCTTCCAACCCTGACAGTTCTTTGATTCTGTGATCTTCCCGCCTATGTGCAAAATAAGCACCAGGCTAAACTATGGGCCTGACTTGGCAGGTATCTGGCACTTAGCTTGAAATCTTACAGCATTAAAACAAGAGTCAGGACTAAGTCCTGATTCATCCTCTATCTCCAGCTGAATTGCATTACTTTGACAATTGAGGCTAATGCCCAACATAGGTAGCAATAATTTATTATTATTACAGACATGAGAGGAAAGGAGATGGAAGGAGATGACAGGCTATGCAAATCACTACCATGGGCCTGACTCCTGCCACATCCCGAAATCAGCATGGGTCTTTAAGAGCATGCAGACACTGCTGTCTGGGTAACTACTCATGACAAGCCTGTACTTTTCTGCAGAGAGGAGGCAGGACCCACCCAGAAAGTGCCATTCATAGAATCCTAGACTGGTTTGGGTTGGAAGGGAGCTCTGGAGCTCATCTGGTCCAACCCCCCTGCAGTGGACAGGGACATCCCCAACTAGAGCAGCTTGCCCAGAGCCCTGGCAAGCCTCACCTGCAATGCCTCCAGGGATGGGAACTCAACCACCTCCCTGGGCAACCTGGGCCAGTGTTCCACCACCCTCGTGGGGAAGAACTTCTTTCTAATGTCCAGTTTAAATCTACTCTTCTCCAATTTCAAACCATTGCCCCTTGTCCTTTCCCTGCAGGCCTTTGCAAACAGGCCCTCTGCAGCCTTCTTGCAAGTTCCCTTTAGGTCCTGGAAGGTCACTAGTAGGTCCCCCCGAAGCCTTCTCTTCTCCAGGCTGAACAATCCCAGCTCCCTCAGCCTGTCCTCATAGGATAGGCTCATTCAGGTAGGTGTCTGTTGCCTGATAACACTAGAAGTTACCAATTTAAAGGCTAGACCTTGAAAAATGAGCATGCAAACCTCCACAACTCTATCTACTCAGAAGAGGAAATCCGAGGTAAATTGCACTGCAGATATAAGTTCAGCCACATGTAATGAATAGAAATAGAACCACAGAATCATTAAGGTTGGAAGAGACCTCTAAGATCATCAAAAGTGCAACCATACCTAGCACTACCATACCACTAAACCATGGCCCTAAGGAGAGCATCTAAATGTTTCTTAAACACCTCCAGGGACAATGACTCCATCACCTCCTTGGGCAGCCTGTTCCAGGAATTAACAATCCTTTCAGTAAAGAAATTTCTCCATATATCCAGTCTAAACCTATCCTGCTGCAATTGAGGCCATTTCCTCTTGTCCTCTCACTGTTATCCCTGGAGAAGAGACCTACCCCATCTCACTACAACCTCGTCTCAAGAGGAGTGATTTATCACTGACTGTGACATACTCCTTACACATGCTGCTGCTGCATTCAGCTCTGTGAGGTCCTGGGTACTTCCCCATGCATGTAGGGACAGATTTTCAATGCTGAGTATTTGGTCATGCTATATCCTAAAGGTGCAAGCAGAAGACACCAGACACAAAATATACAGGGAGGTAAAATGTCTGCTAATTTGACAAGTCATGACAACTTCTGTGTCACCCATCACCTTGGGTAAAAATGCTGTGATGTCCAATGCCAGTTATTTAAAATTCACTCTTTATGGAGTGCAAAGAAAGATTAAATATAAGGCTTTTGGAAAACAGCATGTTTTCACCTTTCATGCTCAGGACCATTAGCCAAATAGAGTCCCAAGGACTCAGATAGTAGAAGGCAGGAAAGCAAGTATCAACATTTTCTGGGTCATCAAATAAACTAGTGTTTTAATCTCATTTATGATTCTGAAATATTTCACTGGCCAATGCTGGAGTCAGTTGAGTCACTTATAGACCCTACATCAGATATTTTCTGGTTAGGCTGGCCTAAATGCATGTATTTCCTTTACAGTACAACCAGAGATCTGTGACTGAACTCTATACTCTACATAAACCTTTTTAACTAGACAATACTTTCCTCAAGGTAGATTAGCACAGGGAGATCCTTGAAGAGAGTGGAGAACACCAAAGAAAATCAGCTCTGAGAGGAAAAAAAATAACATACTATAGAAAAATAGATAAAGACTCCAATTTGATTCATATTTAGTAACTTCGTTTTTTCCTAGATTATTATATTGTAATTCTTTGGTAACAATTTGGTTATTGTTTGGCTAAAACTAGTACACTGCCTTTGGTGGAAATTCTGGCTGTGTTACACTACACTAGCTACTAGAATTCTGTTGGGCCGCTCTACAGCCTACCAAAGTTTAACATTTTTAATTTCTTTTTTTTTTTCCCTGTTGGGCTTGGTCTAGGAAGTTGTTGAGTATTTAGTCATTAAACCTCAGTATCTTCTCCCTTGTGGGAATCCAGAGCCATTATCCATTTTTCCTTCAGCTGCCACTTAGGTTTAAACTCCTTCACTGAGCAGCCACTAGAAAATTCAAGCCTCCTGTACTTACCCCAGGTAGTTTACAACACTGAACACAACAGCATTTGACACAGTTGCCCACAGCATTCTCCTAAAGAAA
>VWZO01011145.1:26260-53176 GCA_013396975.1 Bucco capensis
AAGGGCTTAGAACATAAGCCTGAGGAGGAAAGACTGAGGGATCTGGGCCTGTTTAGCCTGGAAAAGAGAAGGTTGAGGGGAGACCTCCTGGCTCTCTCTAACTCCCTGAAGGGAGGTTGTAGAGAGGCAGGGACTGGTCTGTTCTCCCTAGTGGAGAGTGCTAGGACAAGGGGAAATGGATGCAAATTGCCCCAGGGGAGGTTCAGGCTAGACATTAGGAGGAATTTCTTTGCTGCAAGGGTTGTCAGCCATTGGCACAGGCTGCCCAGGGAGGGGCTTGAGTCCCCATCCCTGGAGGTGTTTAAGAGACAGGTAGATGTTGCATTGGGAGGCATCATTTAGCAGGTTGCTAGGGCTAGGACAAAGGCTGCACTGATGATCTTCAAGGTCTCTTCCAGCTGGAACTGTTCTATGATTCTATGACTCAGCTACAACACAGGCCAAAGCATCCTATCTCCTGCAGAACAGACAAGGCAGGAAACATAGCTCAGAACAACAAGTCTCCTCAGTCTGGCTAGCAAACCCTCCTGAGCAGCTGAGCCCAGACTTTATATAAGAAAGGGGAGTGACAAATCCAAACATCTGATTGAACTAGCTTTAGTGGGCCAAATGTATATATTTCTTCCAAACTTATTTCTTGAAGACTGCCTCTGGAGGTCAAGTGGTTCCAAGAGAAACATACAAACTAGAGCAAAGGCTTTCCACATAAACACAGTTGTTGTAAACATGCAATTATTTTCCATAATACTTTGGAACTTTGTCTAGTGGCCTACTTGTAAGCCCCATGACTCTAAATGACATCATTTTTCTCTCTTGCCTGCTCTTGGGTGAAGTGCTCCCTTGTTACAGAGGGTCTCCAAGTTCCACTGGTTTTTAAGAGCCTAAAGGACTGAAAATGATCCCTCTGTAATCCCACCCCTTCAGAATAGAATGCATACCATTTCATACAGCAGTTTCTGCTCACAGTCTATAAACTTACAATTCAATTAGATGTTGTTCTCCTTCTCGTGTTCTCCCATGGGACACCCAGACTTGGTCTAGATACTCCAAACAGTATACACTTCATCACTGCTTATTCATTACAAGGGGCAATGTTTTACTGCTCTAAGGGGACTCCTTTCAAAGTGTGCCCTTTGTTTCCAGCCCTGCTTCAGACAACTGAGGTAAGTACTGGTGAGGGCACAGCAATGATTGTATGATTGTATTCCAGAAGTGGGCTTTCTAGGTGTTGTGGTCCTCTAAGTAGATAAGGCTTCTACCAGTCCTCTTTGTGAATAAAAACTTCATCTCTCTGTCAGAAACCAAGTATAGCAGAACTGGCCCTTATTTAATTGATGTAACAGCAAAAATAGTCACTAATAACCTACCTTTTTCCATCTCTGATTTAACAATTCCTATGAACAGATGTATGACATGCATAAAACTTAGTGAAATAAATAGTGGGAATTCTTATTTTGCAGTAAGTTGGTCAAAAAGCTTAAAGAGTTGAAAAGGGAAAAAAAAGGGTCCTGAGTCTGATGTAGCATAGGCTGAGAAACACATCCAGAGAAAGACCCCAAATACTCTATTAATATACATTTTCTGAGGAGGAAAAGTTAATGTTCTCCTAAAGCTGGAATTCAAATGGTTTTAGCTTTTAACACAAGACCCTTTAAATTGTAAACTAGGTAGCTTCTTTTCATTGCATTACAAATATCTTCCTATCATCCTTCCTTTCTTTTTCACAGTGCGATCAAAGTAGCTGTGATTAGTGGAAGAAATATTGTTCTTCAATATATAATTCATTGCTTTTACCTGTGTTGTTCTATCCCAACTTTATAGCTCATTTACTGCTCCCCCTTATTCTTAATTTTCCCAGAAGGCAGAACCAGAGCCAGAGACTTTTCTTGAGAGCCATTAAGCAGGTTCTAACAGACCTGGGAGGCTAGGAAATGTGTCCTAGCAAAAGTCTTCTCAAAGATAACCGGAAATATCAGTCATAAAGTGAACATACTTCAGTGCCTAGCTTCACTCTCTATCAAACTCTAAAAATCCATTCTCATAAATCACCATACTACAGACAGTTGGAAAAAGTGCAGAGTGGTAAATGAATTCCCTGTTAAATAGGGGGAAAAAAAAAAGGCCCTTTGTAAATCCCCTCTGTTCTATATGTGTGAGTTCCTATTTTAGGTCTAAATCATACTGTCACATACAACAAGCACACACAGTTGATATTTCCTTTCAGAATTCAAAAGATGGGTTGTCTATTCTTTAAAATCCCCCCTCTGTACTTCTGTGGAAGAGAATGAGCTTAGAAACACTTGTCAAAACCAATTAGAACTGAGTGGAGCATTGTAATCCTTTGAATAAGATAGGAAGCACCCTTTCCATGTAGGAGTCAATGTGGCAGTCAGAGAAGTCTCTCCACCCACCTGCAGCCAGGGCTTCATTTGCTGGGTTTCATCCTGCTTTTCATATGGACAACTGACTGAGCACAGAAGCAACTTATTCACCAGCCCTTCACTATTCACTGAATTAAGCTATTTGCCAAGTTATTAAACATCTCATCTAGCCAGCAATTTAATTCTACATGGAAAATCATTAAAAGTCAAACATAGCCTCATCTTTTCAAAGAATAATATCCTATTTATTTACTATTATGGAGACTTTCTCATTTGCATTATGTAGCTCTTGTTGAACATAAAAATCAGTGACACCTAATTTCTTCTCAATATGCAGTGTAAGGATACTATATTTGACTCAAGAAGCTGTCAAACTATCCCACCCAGAAGCATGCAGCATCCCTCTTCTTTGGCATATCCAGACAAATAGACTATTTAAAGGACAAAGAAAAAAATAGCATAGAAAATGAAAAAAAAAAAAACACCAGAAAGAGTGAAGTATAAATATTTTTTTACTAAAATACGAGGTTGCATACAAGCTCACTGCATTTCCTCTTCAATTTGGGTGGGTTTTGGTGTTTTATGGTTGTTGTTGGGGTTACTTTTATGTTTGGTTTCTTTGTTTGTTTAAGAGCACTTATTTGAAACATCACCATGTCTATGCCTAGAGCATAGGACCCCACATCCATAGAACACCTGATCAAATATCAATTAAATCCTTGGCAATGGTGAAAGCCAATTGTACTTATTTCTAATAAAGGCACAACTACAGTCTTTGCAATTCAGTATTTTTCAGATGTTACTGGGAAATAGTCCAACATCTTACTGTGTGAAACAAAACCTGCAATGGCTTAAGAAAGAGAGGAAAGCTATCCTCCAAGTAGGGTTAGACAGGGGTGCTGCTCTTGCAGAAAAACATTTCTTGTCATAATCAAAGAATTGTCAGCTTTGGAAGGGGCCTGAAAGCTCCTCTATTCCCAACCCCTGTGCCTGCCATGGGCAGGGACAGCTGGCACTAGAGCAGCTTGCTCCCAGCCCCAGCCAGCCTGGCCTGCAACACTGCCAGGGCTGGGGCTGCCACCACCTCTCTGGGCAACCTGGCACAGTGGCTCAGCACCCTCCTGGGGAACAACTTCTGCCTAACAGCCAACCTAAATCTCCCCTCCTCAAGCTTGTGTCAATTCCCCCTAGTCCTATCACTGCCTGACATCCTAAGCAGTCCTTCCCCAGCCCTCTTGGAGCTCCTGCAGACAACTGGAAGGCCACAAGAAAGTCTTCTGGGAGCCTTCTCTTCTCCAGACTGAATAACCCCAACTCTCTCAGCCTGTGCTCATAGGAGAGGTGCTCCAGCCTCTGAGTGTCCTTGTGTCCCTCGTATGCCAAGATACTGGTCATTTTATGGCACTGGAAGTAATGCTAGAAACTAGAAGTTTCAGATGCAAAATTTCAGTTGCTGAAAAGGATTAATAAGCATAGCAGAAAAGTGGAAGTGAAACGGACTTATTGGAGTGGGTCCAGCAAAGGGCTGTGAAGAAAAATAAGGTATTGGAGCATCTGACAAACAAGTAGAGGCTGAGAGAGCTGGGTCCATTAAGCTCTAAAAAGACTCAAGGAGACTTACTGGTGAGACCTCCTCTGGAATACTGNGATTCTAGCATTCTATGACTTATCAGTGTCTTACAAATGTCTGACAGGAGGGTCCAAATGAATGGGAGCTAGGACCTTTTCAGTGGTGCCCAGTGAAACTTTCAAAGGCAATGGGCACAAGCTGAAATTCAGTAAATCATTAATTATAAGAAAAATCTATGTGTTTTAGAATCATAGAATCATTCAGGTTGGAAAAGACCCTTGGGATCAGCAAGTCCAACCCTTAACCTTACCTTACAAAGTTCACCCCTCAACCATAGAGGGTTGAGCTTGAGCATCTCCAGATGTCCTTCCCTGCCTCCATAGTGAACTACCCTCAAACACAAATGAGTTTGAAATTTTCTCCTATTACTAATCCTGCTGTAGTTGTTCCACATATAACTGAAAGCTTCATGTACTGAATCTACTAATCTCACATCTTTTCTCAGAACTGCACTGAAAATCCCTAGCAAACAGCCATTCAGGATGGTACATTGATGTCACCCCAGTATTTGAGGGATGTGTGGGAGGGTAAAGCTGAACAACTTCTTCTTATAGTAAGTAATACCATGAAGTGGTAAGAAAACCTAGCAAAAAGGAGTGCAAAGGAGTGATTGCCATAGAAAAGCAGGGACCAAAAGATCAAAAGACTCTATTTTAATAGAAGAAATGAAAACACAATCATTACAGGTGCCTTTTTTTTTACCTGCTTCCAGAGGAAAATATTCTTGCATTGGCTTCTACTGCAGAAGCCTTTGTCCTTTTTAGATCAGTCCCACCCCACTGCAGTTATCTCATCTATTTAGAATATATTGCTTTATGCAATTCTGCCCACTCCAAGCACATCCATGCTGTGTTAAGGGCTGGCAGATTTCTTCATTAGCAACCAGAGCCCTGCCTACCCTTACTGAAAATCTGTGAAAGCTGCACTTCAGCAGGAAAACAGAAGGAGAAGAAAAGCAAAGTTATAAAAATAAAAAACCCCTTGCAGCTACATAAGCTGACAGGGATTTTTTTTTCTCCATTTATTTAAACTTGAAACTCATCCTGTAAAAACTTAGGGTCAGATGAGGAATTCTGAAGCAAAGCTTAATAACCACAAAAGCACATGCAGTTCGTACTTCATATTATTTTACCAAGACTGACTACTAATACTAATTATACCTTCTCATAGCTCAGCAGCCTTAAGGTTTCTAGATTAGGTTTCTCCTTTTTTTCTTCACAACAGTCTGCTCAACCCACTTCTTCCTCTGTGGCTGATCCAGACCACCAGCTTCCTCTTTCACATCAAGTCCCCTCAGATGTCTTTGCAAGCACCATTAGGACCATCTCCTCATTATCACTGATCACTGAATTTTCCACTCACACAAAGAACACTTCCCAGAAGCCTGGTCCCATGCTCCAACACCCACTGAAGGAGAAGAAAAGGCTCAACAACAGAACTGGTACACCAAAGGCAAAATACCCTTTGGTTTGGGGCACATCAGCATTTTTACAAGAGAAGGAGGCTTTTCCCAGCTAGACATCTACTAAAAGTAGCACACTATGCCATATCACATCCCCTGACAGCCCTAAAATATTCCCAAATCTTGATGTGGCTTCTGCAAAGAGAGCACTTCTGGTCGGGGCATGCAAAGGCTGAACTGAGTTTTCCTGTGATTTCTTGTGAACCCTTCCCTCCCAGCAGACAGCATCACACTCTCCCTTTTAAAAATGTATTGCAGGGCCTCAAAACAAAGTGCAGCAAGTATCACAGAATTACAGACTTGACAGAGTTGGAAGGGATCTGAAAGAACATCTAGCCCCAACCCCTGTGCCTGCCATGGGCAGGGACACCAGGCACTAGAGCAGCTTGCTCCCAGCCCCAGCCAGCCTGGCCTGCAACACTGCCACGGCTGGGGCTGCCACCACCTCTCTGGGCAGCCTGGCACAGTGGCTCAGCACCCTCCTGGGGAACAACTTCTTCCTAACATCTAAACTAAATATCCCCTACATTCCCCATAGTCCTATTGCTGCCTGACATCCTAAGAAGTCCCTCCCCAGCCCTCTTGTAGCCCCTGCAGATACTGAGGAGTAAGAACTCAGTTCTTCACAAGTGCAAGGCAGCAGCTCTACCATGTCTCTGCCAAGGGTCCTTCTGCCTCCACTCACTCCTTGAATTTTTCTCTTGCCTTTGGCAGAAGGTTTGACTCCTTTGCTGCCAGGCGCATACATCTGTGCCACTTTGCATGATGTTCCCAATATATCAGAGTATCCCAGTATGTCAGGGGTTGGAAGGGCCCTACAAAGATCATCTAGTGCAACCCCCCTGCCAGAGCAGGATCACCTAGAGCAGGTCACACAGCAATGTGTCCAGGCAGCTCTGCAATGTCTCCACACAAGGAGCCTCCACAGCCTCCTGGGCAGCCTGGGCCAGTGCTCTGGCACCTGCACTGCAAACAAGTTCCTCCTCGTGTTAATACTAAACCTCCTGTGGTCCAACTTGCTCCCATTCCCTCTTGTCCTACCATTGGATGCCATTNACTTGCTGAGGGTACACTCTACCCCTTCATCCAGATCATTAATGAGGCTAGGCTAGGCTTTGGGTTGCTTTTGAAGTCATGCGAGCTTGGCTTTGCAGTATCCAAGCTCAAATAAACCACACTGAGGCTTCCTTAGTGGGGTTATGCTCAAATTCTCAAGAACATCTCCTGTTGCTGCTTTCTGTTGTTTCTTTCCCATTGGAAACCTACTGAAATAGAAGGTAAATAAATGGAGTTCTGGATATCCTTTTGAAATGATACAAGTTCAGTCCCGACAGTTTTTCCATCACGGTAAAACAAACCAAGATTTTCTTATTAATGTCAAAATTAGGAGAAGTATTTTAGAAGTTGTTATAAACAACTCATTCTGGCAGAGTGCAAAATTGCTTCCTCAGCAATTTGAGAAAAAAAAAAATCTGTTTTCAATAGAGCCATGGCTTCACATGTCTAATTCATGTAGCCTGAGCAATATCATAGAATATAGACATTTTTTTATCATTTATGGTTTGATTTAAAAAATAATAATAATACTAAGACTTGTTTTTAAGACTTGGCCATCAACCAAACTGTATCATGTTCAAAGTTTGTGGGAAAAAGTATTAATCCAAAAAAAATCCAGACACAGAAAATCTTTCATGGATTTAAGCTTTACATTTTGTCTTCTACATTTTAAGAAATGAGGAAAAGAGCTCAGATAATAAGCACAGGAAAGAACAGTAATTTTCTAAGCTTTTAGCCAACAGGTTGAGCCTTTCAGAATTAGGATCCTCCCTCTGCACATCACTTAGGGACTCCATAAGGAATACAATTAAGTTGAATACGCTGCATGATTTTTCCATGAGTTTAGCCTTTCTCATGGCACAGTAAAGCATTCTCTTTAGCTAGAGCTCTCTCTATAGCACTAAAGCTCTTCCACACATTGTTCTTCTTCTCTAGAGGTGTCAATCGCCCTGAGCCCCTGACTTTTCCTCTCTGCTTCACATAGCTCAACTATGAACACATTTATGTTCTCCTGTTGCCAAGACTGCCAGTAGTAAATTTTAAACCCTGAATCAGCAGCTGTACATAAGAAAATGTTTAAATTTTAAGCACTTGGAGTCACAGTAAATCAATGGGACTTGTCACATACTTAAGCACCAGTTATACCTTTGTATGATTATAGGTCTTTTTGCTTGGGACTTCTAGCTGGTGTACCCATGCATTCAGAGGTGCTCAGGTACTTGACAGTATTAGTCCCATGGACTTTAGTAGGCTTTAGTTTATAGAGTTGTGAACCTTAAGAGCATGTACCAAATCCTGATGTTTGAAATATTCCATCCCTTTAAAAGATATGTATTCTTTCCTTCAAAATTCTTTTTTTTTGGTGGGATGGTTATGCAGCTGTACACAGAAAAATCTATTCCTGATAGAGGATCTCAGGCAACACCTAACTGCAGCCAAACATGTATTTATGCATTTTACTATGTTAGAAAGAGAGCAAATTTTCACTTAGAAATAATGAATGTAACCAAATCTTAATGAAACAATAACAATAAAAAAAACCACCAAATACATGCCCCTTGGTGTGGACGTATGTACATCATCTAAAGTCATTGACAAGTGATACCAAAAATGGCTGCAGGAATGTACAAGAGATTTTGTCTCAAAGAGCAAATGATTTTCTTCTCAAGGAATGTCTCCCCTCCCCTCCCTCTCCTCTCCTCTCCCTCTCCTCTCTCCTCCCTCTCCTTTCCCCTCCCTCTCCCTCTCCTCCCCAACTCTCTCAGCTTGTCTTCATGGGGGAGATGCTCCAGTCCCTGATCATCTTTTTGACTCTTCTCTGGACATACTCTAAAAGGTTCATGTCTTTCTTGTGCTGAGGGCCCCAGAGCTGGCTGCAATACCCTAGATGTGCTCTCACAAGAGCAGAGTAGAGGGGGAGAATCACCTCCCTCCACCTGCTGGCCACACTTCTGATGCAGCCCCAGACGTGGTTGACCTTCTGGGNATTCCTTATTCTTGGCTCACATCCAGCATTTCAATCACCAGAACCCTGAGTCCTTCTCTTCTGGCTGCTCACAATGATTTCTTCTCCCAGTCTGTACTCACGCCTTGACCCAGGTGCAGGACCTTGCACTTGGACTTGTTGAACCTCATTTGGTTCATGTGAGCTCACTCCTCAAGCTTGTCCAGGACCACTGGACCCTTCTGTTGAGCCAACTGCACCACTCAGCTTGGTGTCATCTTCAAACTTGCTGAAGATGTGCTTGATTCCATTGTCTGTGTTGCTGGTGAAGATATTGAAGAGCTCTGGTCCCAGACAGAGCCCTGAGGGACACCACTCATTACTGGTCTCCACCTGGACATTGAGCCGTTGACTGCAACTTTTTGACTGCATCCAGCCAGCCAATTCCTTATCCACTGCACAGTCCATCCTTCAAATGTGTATCTCTCTAATTTAGAGATAAGAATATCATGTGCAACTCTGTCCAAGGCCTTACAGAAGTCTAGGTAAGTGGCATCGGTCAGACTTCCTTTGTTGACTGTTGCAATCACTCTATCATTGAAGGCCATCAGATTGGTCATCTAACAATTTGCCCTTGGTAAAGCCATGCTGGCTGTCTCAGATCACTCTTTGACCTACTAATTTGTTCTTGCTCACACTCACTCCTCCTCTCTACTATTATTTCTAGCTCTTTAGGCCCTGCATCCTTGTTCTTGACAAACATTGGGAAGGAATCTCCTCCCTGGTGCAAGGCAGGCCACTAGAAGAAGCAGGTGGCAGTTGCAAGCAGAGGATGAGAGAAACCCAGAAGAAAAAGCTGTTTGGGAAGTAGTGAGTACAAGAGCTAATTTATATTTTAGTGATTAAAGAGAGATTAGAGCCAAGAGCATCATGATTTTAACTCTGCAGCTGGTGGGTTTCTTTGTGTTCTGGTCAATGAAGCTGAATTATAAGACTGAAGGAACTTCAAAAGTGTTAAAAGATGTTACAATAATAATAAAGGGAGGTCTATAATTATAAAGACATTATTGCATATAATATATAAGTGGTTTGCACTGAAACAGCCTCATCAAACCAATTTCCACTGCAACCCATTGATGCCACAGATGAGGACTTCAGGTGGGAGGATAAGCTAGAGGAATGGATGAACACTTAAGAAACAAAGTCCTCGTTTTCATGTTAATGTCCTTGTGCACTTGAGAAGAGGGGAGAGACCCAGTATTTGTAGAAGATTGTGACAGCAATGCAGCATTACAGAGGAGGAAGAACCTCCTCCGGTGTAGCGATGAACTGCTTCCAATGAACACTTCACAAACTTGTTCATGAAACAGCAGCAGCTGTAAGACTTCTGCAATCCCAGCACTTTTTATTATCATTGCAAAATAGAAAGAAGTCAGTATCTGTCTGGTATAATCAGAATGACAGAGATTCATCAGGGACTGGGATATTTTGCTGCTACTGTCTTTTCATCCTTCTCTTGCTCGACAGCAAGAACAAGCTATATTCTCATGGGACTGTTCAAAAAGACTTGTCTTTCCTTGTGGCGAATGGCTAGTTGAACTCCCTATAATATTAAAAAGTGCTATTTAAGTTTACATTTTCTATCAGAGTATGAAAGAAGCCCTTATCCAAACAGCCCTCTAGTTGTACTTAGGACATTCTTCAGAATTGTGACCATATCACCTTCCTCTGCATTGTGCCTCAGTAAAACTGCTCTGCACAACAAAGGCAGAAAGGCAGGCACAGCCTTCACTCCTAGTCCAAATAGCTGCACAGACTTAACAGACAAATAAAACACTACATTACAGCATCAAAATGCTATTCCGTCTATCCTCTGCTGTATCACCTACAGAAGGGGAAGGAAAAGACAGGACAGAAATATCTTGACCTTCTCCTCCCTGCTTTTCAGAGAATGCTAGCCTCATTTCCTGCTCCTTGATCACAGCAATACACCTAGGGCAAATGCTTCAGCTTTACTATGA
The DNA here is from genome assembly GCA_013396975.1 of Bucco capensis. NCBI lineage: Eukaryota > Metazoa > Chordata > Aves > Piciformes > Bucconidae > Bucco > Bucco capensis. The sequence continues at coordinate 36,756 of VWZO01011145.1, forward strand.
ATAGAAGACAGTGGTGGAGCTCATGGCACTCTTGTTGCTGCAGCATGGTAGATCATTCTGAGGACAGAGACACAAGCCCTAGAGGTAACCCCAAAGCAAGAGCAGTCCTCATCCACTCCATCCTATGACCCTCATTCATCTTGAGAGGCTACAGCCAAAGAACAACATTTCCATTTAAGGCCTGGATTCAATCTAAGTCAGCAAGCTTCTGCTGAATTCAGACAATCTCCAGTAAAAGAAGCTGGCATCTAATTTCCAAGCTCCTATCAATTGCATGGGGGGAAGCAGGTACCATAAGCTACACTCTAAAGCAACCATATTAAGAAAATAACCATCACTTACTGTATCAATTCTTGATGCTACAATTTACCCTCTGCTTGACTTCAGACATCAGAAGTTTAGAAGAACAAGCTCTTCTGTTCTTCAGAAAAAAAAAAAAAGGAAACACTTTTATGATCTTATTGAAACTTAATTCTTATTGTTGTACACAGTCATTAATTGTAGTAGGGCTGAGTTGGATCTTTAATTATGATTAAACTAGACTAATCAGGCTCTGTGACTTGTCTGGGACTATGCAAGTTTTTATACATTCAGAAAGTGCTTCCTTCTGAAGTCAAAGGCCTTAACCTCACTCAGCAATTAAGCTAGACAATGTCCATCACCACCACTTAGGGTTCCCCTGACTCAAGCAGTATTGGACCTGGAGTTATGTGCATTCCTGTAAGAATTTTAAACCACTGGAGTAAATTCTGCTATTAGCCTGTGTCAAAAGATTGGTTAAATATGTATTCTGTCATACGTAAAACAAACAGTGGGAATGTGACTCTGCTTTTGTGCATGAAGGAGCATATGTTCCTTCCCATCATGACACATTAGTTTACCCTTATGTTCCGGACACAAGAGATTTAGTTCATCTCCCTGTCTAGGTTTCAGATATTTCTTCACTCTCTTACATGGAGTAATGGCTTTTCTTCTCCTTAGAAAGATTATATAACTTCAGCTTCAATAAGGGTCCAAATTCTCAGCTGCCATAAAGTGATGTCACACCAAGGCCAGCAGACCAGCATGGATTTGCAACATCACAATTATTCAGACACAAGACTCAATCCCATCCATCAGTGTTTCATATCTTGCATCATCATTTGACACTCACTTCTAAAGACAAAATACAAAGCTGAATAGAGCCCTCTGGGGTTTTTTTGGCTACTAGAAGTTGCACTGCTTAACAATGCAATTAATCTTTTCTGTGGGTTGTTTTTTTAAGACTAAAAGAGGGGTTGCCATAGCATCAATTTCTGCTGATTTTTTTTCTTCCAGTTCTGTCCTTTGTGAATATTTGCTAGTTTGCACTTAATATTCATTCTTCTCATTAATTTCATGCTTCTGTTAGCTTGCTGTCTAAAGTCAAGCTTCTAATAGCTGTATTGAGACAGTCATTTCAGTGGGGTGAAGGATGTGTTTCAGACTCTGGTGAGGAACTGACAATCACACAGTAAAGTAACCATATGGTGTCTAGCACAATGGATCTGACTCTCAGCAAGTTGTTCCTGAGTACAGCAAAGATAGTCTGAACACTCACAAAACCAAACAGCATCACATGAATTCAAGTATCTGAAGAGTTTACTTTTCAGAGATAAGCCACTGCTAGCTACAAAAAGTATTTCAGCCTTTGTGGGGGAGGCAGGGGGCTATGTATACCACTGCTACAGTCCCAAACAATTCCTTCAACCACTCCATCCAATGATAACTCATCAGGTAAAATAAGAAATAAACAAAATAGAGATAATTTTGGATTAATTTCTGACACTTTTTGATCATTAGACTGCTTTTGCAGTCTCATTTCTCCTTCTTTTGTCTAGTTTCTCCCATTCAAAGACTGATTCTGGATTCCACAACCCAAATGCAGCTCCACCACCTAACAATTCTGAGGGTCATATTTTGCATATAACCAGGTTTATCTGTTTTACATTGAGGTTCACACATAAACCTCTCATTTCTGCATATGCTAATACATCCACTAAACTCACAGTAATGTTGATAACATATTAAGCCTGTGCTTAAGGATTTGCAGCAGCAGCAGGGCCTTAGAGCCAAAGTCTTTCCCCAAGGTATTCAGGCATCTCTGTTCCTTAATCAATTTTGGCAACATATAAATAAATGCAGATTTGCATATACTTACCAAAAGCCTTCTGCAGCCTGCAGCTACTGTAACTTTATTTGGAGAAAAGTTGCTATGTTTTTCTTTCAGAATGCCAAAGCATCTCAGCTGCAAGGTGCCTTTGTGTATTTAACAAAAGCTGAGCTTGACTGAATTAGAAAGAAAGATCTGCAGTGTCTCACTTGACACATGTACTGATGTATCTCCAATCAAAGCTATCTGTAACACCAACTTAATCAGTTAGTCTCCAACCTTGGAGAATAACTCATTAAAGAGAACCACAAAAAAAGCAGGCAGCTCAATAGCATTTTCAATGATACATAAATAAAGCTGACTTGTCGTGGCAAATTCTGCGTACCTGGAAAAGGGTACAAAGCCTGACATTGATCTAGAAGCTTGGTACCACAGGGGAAAAGCCATTTAATTACTGACACTGTCTCCATGAGCTGGTAAGAAGCTAGTGCCAGTAGCTGTAACCTGTTGGGTGACTCTAAGTCAAAGTAAATAAGCTCTGCACTCTGAAGGAGCATGGCTGAGTGATAACAGATCTGGTTTGATGGGAAATGGGAAAGAAAACACAACAAGATTTAACCTGCATTCAAATATAAAAGTATTCATTCTCTACCTATTATGTTCTGCCCTGTGGTTGCAAATGTTTCTGGAAAAGAAGTACCTGAGTTTCTGTTTGGAATAACAACCTTCCAAAAAAAGTTCTTTGCAGATCTCCTGTGTTGGGATATGACCTTACACTAACAGTAAATTCATTATTGCATTTCCAGAGCATTTACATGCACAATAACTTCACTTTTCAAACACGATTGATTTCCCAGGCACCTTCAATACTTGGAGGAAAGAAAACCTTTGAAATATTACCCATCCTGACTGATTTCTTTCCTATCCTGTAAACTTGCTGACCATTTGCTAAGGTCTTGCTTTCTACTACTGAAAACAGATAACTGAAAATGAATTTTTTACTCTGAAATTTGAAAGTCAGTCCATGTTAGTAATGCTCAGTTGGTTTTCTTTTTTTTTTTTTTAATTTATATAATTTTATATTTATGTATTTCTTACTATTATCACAGTGTTTGCTTAGCACTTCCTTTAGCTCAAGTGCTTTGTGAAGCATGAAGCTATAGTGTCATGAACTTCTAGTGACTAGCCAAAAGGACAGGAACTGGAAACTTAGAGGTAAGTAGAAGCAGAAGGACTTCTTGTTCAAAGACAAAGAATCAATGAAGCAATCCTCTCTTCAATCTAAAGAGCTATCAATCCTAAAATGACTGTGTTGAGCACAAGCTTGGGTGTGTGGGGTTGGTTTGTTTGGGGTTTTTTGGTAGAAATATCATCTCCAAAAGTAGCTCTGTTCACCAAAAACCATGTTGTTCAACGAAAATCCATTGGGAGCCTACTCACAACTGTTTGACTGATCAAACAAAGATGGGATAAGTATGACTAATGAAGCCTTTATATGTCCAGAAAAGCACAGAGAAACAAGGGCATCACCTTAGCTCTGCACACAGAATCAAGTCTTTACAAAAGCACTTGATGCAGTGCTGACAGCTGCAGGTCAAGCGCAATATGGGTACACAAGAACACCAAAATGAGATCCTAGAAAAGAAGCCTTATAATGTAAGGCTCAAGGAACAAAATCCATGCAGTTTATTGAAGAGAAGGCTAAAAAGGTGACTCAATCAGTGTATGTTGCTGCTAGTACACAGAAGAGGAACAACAGCAAGTCACAGGAGTTCAATCTCACCAAGAGGTATATAGCAAGATCAATGACAAATCGAATCAGCACGAAATACAAAGGTTACCTTTTGCAGGGAAGGCAAGTAAACTGCCTTCCCTTTATTAGATGATTTTGTTAAACTTTTCACCCTCACTTAGAAAGGAAAAAGGTATACTTTGGTCTAGCTTCCCAGGAAGCCTTGCTGATGGCACAAGCAAAGAAAAGCACATCTATCTGCTGCAACTTCAGAGCAGAAGCTCTGCCCATGGGCAGCTGTGGGATCTCAAAACCAGGCCTTGTGCCATCAAGTAGCTCAGATGGCCTCAAATTCCAAATCATAAATTTGAGTGAACAGATGTCATACAGAGGTTAGCACACCAGAAGCAAAATATTTTTTTCATTGCTGTGAATGAGAAAAGCCTTGATTAAGGAAGAGACACTCTACTCCTGTTTGAATGATGTTTGGGCTAGAAACCACAAAGTCAAGGTATTCAGTGCAGTGATGGGAACTTTTAGCTATGGACCTTTGTTATTGCCTTAGAAGTTTAGTTTATCTGCAGAATGTTCCTGCCCATAGGAAAAATTGAAGGTTTTAGAAATGCCAGTGGCTTCTTCAACCAAAGAGGTAAAAAAGCCCTTGTAAAAAATACCCTCCTTATTTAAACATGGGACCTAAGGCAGGATTTAACCTCAGATTGCTAACTGAATATGAAAGAAGTCATGGGGTCCAATTCACTGAGGTAAGGTCTGGAGGGCAATTGTCACTTTAGTGCTTAAAATAGAATTCAAAGTGTTTTCCTGTTGTTAACCCATGTTTCATTATCTGTGGCTGGACATCATGTACCCTTTATGGGGTATCTAGGTATTGTAGAAAAAAAATCATAGAAAATATTCTCATTTATTTCCCTCACAACAGAGCTGATTAATTAGATTTAGTCTCATAAGCAGCTAGCTTTGTAGGCTGCATCTATCTGCTTTATTTTAATTGACTTAGGAGTACACTTTTAAACCAAATTTCTCAATCATCCGCACTTAACTGAATTCTGATTCAATTTTGCAGCTGACTCAGAGTAAGCAAACAGGACCCATTTTGGATCAAGTTAAGCAGAAGGTCCATTTCAGTAACACAGTTAATACAATCCAACTGCAAATGGACAGTTAGGCCACAGGATCAGACTGCAAGTAGCCTGAAATAGCCCTGTGAAACAGGTAAAGATTGCCATCAGTTCCCCAGCACCAGTAGCTTTCTTCCCCAATGCTGCTCTTACTGAGCTGCCCTACTTACTAAAGAATCATAGAATCCTAGAATCCTAGANTGTTTGCTTAAAGGACTTATAGGCATGGAGATCTCTGTATTTCTAGGGAGTAAGAACAATGTAGGTCAAAGTTTTAGCAGTGCAAAGTGCTTTGTGCATGTGCTTTGCACAGGAAAAGTACTCTTCATCTGTCAGAGGAGAAATACAAATGAACTACCCAATCACCATCAGCTAAATTTCTCATGACCTCTTTTGCAGTTCATACTTGAAATGAAAGCTGTGCTGTCACATCTTCAAGCGTCCTCCTTCACTTGAAGAGGACAACAGAATGCCAGATCTTTTTGAAAAGTCCTTCCAGCAAATTATTATCATTATACATCATGCTGGATTGGTTAAATGTCTAGTCAGATATCAATCTCACCTGAGCCCCACAGGACACTGATTTGCTCTCTGGCATTACCTAGATCCCCAAGGTTTCCAGCAACAAAACATAGGATGCTGCATATACAGGAGAAAGTGACAGCCTCAGGATTAACCTGCTCGTTGATATTCATGTTCCAGCACATCCCCTGACAAACAGAATACTCCAGGGGTCAGGCTTTATCCTAATCAGAAAAGAGAGGATACAGATTGTTTTGATCAGTACTACATGTGTCTGGGAGGCTAATCCAAAATTAATTAGATCTGGGCTGCATAATATTCATTTGGATTTGTAAACATGGTGACAGGAGGATGAGGATTATGCAGCTAGAGAACAGATAAGGGAGCTAATTTATAGGTTGATGATGGTTTAATATTGTCACAAATGTACTCCTTTGTCTTCATAATTGCTAAAAATAAGGAATATTTTACTGTAAATTACTGTGTGTAGACAGCATTTCATTCAAAAATGAAGATGCTTTAACAGGGAGAAGGAGATACAGAGAGAAATGATTCCAGCAACCATTCTTTAAGCAGTATTCCAATGGATGTTTCCAGTCTGTGTCACAGCAGTCAGTTCAGAGAAGAGCAAGCTCTTTTTAAAAGACAACTACCTTTGCAAACTGGAAACAGATACTGAAATATCTGGAAAAAATTATTACTCACTACCTGTTTTTAAACCATGAGGCAGACTTTCATGTGCTGCAAGCTGACACAGTACTATTGATTTCAGCAGTCATACAGTAGTAGTTTATTTTTTAGCAGCTTCCCCCACAATCAGCTGAGCATCAACATTCACGTGCCAGCAAGAGAAAACCCAGTAGCATCTAATAATGGAAAAGAAACCAAATCCAACCAACTCAACAACAAACTCCAACCAAACACTTCAATTTACAAACCACCAGGACAGCTGATAATACTGTCCAGAGAAACACACTGTTAATCTGCCTAATTTCATGTAGCCTGGAAAGGGTATTGGGGGGGAAAAGTCCACCTGAAGGGATGAGACATACTGCAGACACTCACAGTCTGCCTGACACAAAGCTTTGATCAATTTAGAAGGATGGAATGAGAATGAGAAAGCATGAAAATGGAAAATGCAAGCACTTACAAATTTGTTAACAAAAGTGCCTTTTCACAGATCAAGGTCATCCTTATTCAGCTGCTAAATTACATGTCCTCCCCCCCCTCCCAGCAACAGAGCTAAGCAGGATAACAATCTTCACTTGTGTTGGGAGAATGTCACAAACAGGCCACTGCTCATTTCCATTTTACAAATGGATTAGTGCTGTGCCAATTCATGACCCATTTTCAATCTGTGTTCAGTCTGAGTGAAGACTTATTAAAACTACACTGAGATGTTATCCTTTTACATATATATTAAAGCTCAGTTGTTCTACACATTGAGTTTTCACATGAAACTATAAATATTTCAAAGGTGACTGGCTGGAAACAGCTTCAGAGAACTTGGCTAAATGTCAGACAATGGCCCCAAAAGCTAAGAAAGAAGATGAGAAAGATAAAAATGCTTGCTTAGTGAATAAACTCTTTGGGAGAGGTTTTCTGCTGTATCTGTACAAACCTAGTGTCTCAGCAACCTGACTCGTGACTGCTTTTAATCAATATCATTGCAATAAATGACTAAGTCATATTAGGGAAACTGTATCAGAAGAATAAGCAAGAGAGAATGTTCAGCTGTGGAGGGGCACCCTCCTCTCCCCAAAACAGAGAAAAATGTTTACTGAATCAGAGTTTTAGACACCTGATCTCAATGCCCCCAAAGAATTTGCTTTTGGTAAAACCTATTCCCCAGCACTGCTATAAACATCTTCAAGAGGCCTTTTCCTTCCTCACTTGTTTAGTGGAGTTTAATTCAGAACTCACTATCTTTGTAACCAACCAGCTGACTTCTGAAATAACTACTCCAGTTCTTGGCAAGCTCTGGGCAGAAACTGTATGAGGTATGGTAAAGCAGAATACTCCTAGAAATAAACAGAAAAAAACCCACTAGAAATAACATACTGTTTTTAAACACCAGCAAACCCAAGACAGTATAGAGCTGCTGTATTTGATACTGCTAAAGACAATCCAAAGTGTCTTCACTGAGCCCTGGAGAACATCACTGATGACTGGCTGCCAATCAGAATGAACTCCATTGACTACTACTCTCTGGGCTTGGCCCTCCAGCCAGTTCCTTACCCAACAAAGAGTAAACCTGTCTAAACCATGGAGCTGCCAGCTGCTCCAGAAGAATGTGGTGGGAGACAGTGTCAAAGGCTTTACTAAAATCCAAGGAACACTGGAACACTGGAGCAGGTTGCCCAGGGAGGTGGTTGAGGCCCCATCCTTGGAGGCATTCAAGGCGAGGCTTGCCAGGGCTCTGGGCAAGCTGCTCTAGTTGGGGATGTCCCTGCCCAGTGCAGGGGGGTTGGACTAGATGACCTCCAGAGGTCCCTTCCAACCCTAACCATTCTGTGATTCTGTAAATAACATCTACAGCTTCTCTTTTACCTTCTAGGAAGGTTACCTCTTTATAGAAGGAGATCAGGTTAGTCATGCAGGACCTGTCTCTCATGAATCCATGCTGGCTGGGCATGATTCCTTGGTTGTCCTAGACCCCACCACTGCAGAAAAAGCCAGGACCCTAGAAGAGCTCCTACTCAAACAGCATTATACTTAGCAGCTTTTGGTGAATGTACCTTTACTAAAAATTTCTCTAAGAACATTGGGAGTGGTACCTCTGAAATCAGCTTAATCAGGAACCTGCTAAGTCCTCCAGGGGGCACAGGTTAAGGCACTCAGAGGAGATGCAGAAAACCTGAGTTCAGTTGCCCTCCTGCAGCTAGGACAGGGCAGTTGTAGCTCAGTCCCAGTTGTATCACAGAATGTTAGGGGTTGGAAGGGCCCTAGAAAGATCACCTAGACCAGCTCACACAGCAATGTCTCCAGACAAGGAGACTCCACAGCCTCCTGGGCAGCCTGCTCCAGTGCTCTGGCACCTGAACTGCAAACAAGTTCTTCCTCAGGTTAATACTAAACCTCCTGTGGTCCAACTGGCACCCATTCCCTCTTGTCCTAACATTGGATGACACTGAGCAGAGCCTGGCTCTCTCCTCCTGACACTCACCCTTAACATATTTCTAAGCATTCCTGAGGTGTCCTCTCAGTGTCCTCTTGTCCAGGCTGAAGAGACCCAGCTCTCTCAGCCTGTCCTCCTAGGGCACATGCTCCACTCCTTTCAGGATCTTGCTGGCCCTGTGCTGGACTCTCTCCAGCAGCTCCCTATCCTTCTGGAGCTGAGGGGCCCACAACTGGACACAGGATTCCAGGTGAGGCCTCCCCAGGGCAGAGGAGAGGGGAGAAGAACCTCTCTGGATCTGCTGGCCACACTCCTCTTAATGCATCCTAGGATGCCATTGGCCCTGCACTTAGCTGGGTAAACACAGTCATGTGCTGGGGAACTGTGGAAAAGCATACTGGATTCTTTTCTTTGGACCAGAAATACCTTTGGAAAAATATTCACAGCAAAGGATCTCACATTTCTGTAAATGCTTGAAGTTACTCCACTTCCATTTTACTCCTCCCAGTAAAAAAAAACACAACAATAACAAACCCCAAAATGTTTTGCTGAAATTGCTTCAGCCACTGAGTTATTTACCTTAGTTTCTCTCCAACTAAGCAACTCTGCAGCAATAGTCTATAAAAGACACAAAATAGTCCTAGCTCTATAGGACTGCTTGGGATTGCAGGAGGCACTGGAGTTCTGGGAAGGTGGTCCTGGGGCAGTGCACACTGCTGAGCTTGTAGGAGGCCACCAGGAAAAATCCAGCTAGAAGTCACTGTCAGCCACACTGCAGTGATAAATATAGCATTTCCTGGTACAATGGGCAATATGAAAAGGTAATATGATTCCCAGCAAAGGTTAGATCACAATTTTCTAATTTCTACAGGGGAGAACAGTATATTAGCAGATCAGGCTGTTTGCTTCCTGTGGGCTAATTAAAGATACTAAAGAGCTTGCTGCCCTTTGGCAATTCATAAATTCTGACTTTATAGATGGTATTTGATACTATTAACCTAGACAAATAATGCCTATGTGTTTGTGATTTGATAATAGACTAACATAAAACTTCCAGTGTTGCATAAAGCGACTCATTTCTCTTCCCCTAGTTATTTTTCACTCCTACCGCAGATACAAAACCAAGACTGTGAGGAAAGCTCTCCTCGATTAATTTCTATCCTCACTGTTATAAATAAACTTGATAATTACTCTCTATCCATACTGATAAATTAAATGTAGCTCTACTTCAGCGAAAAGCAAGGTTTGTCTTCCAAGAGCTCATTTGTACATTCTTTCCCTCTGTCCCCCACCCTGGCCTATCCCCTGGCCTCAGCTGGTGTAAATCAGTGCCGCTGCTCCCTTGCCATCAGCTTAGCACCAATGATCTCTGCCAGCTGAAGCTCTCTGGGCCTTCATGTGGTATTTTCCAGAAAGAGTTGTGATTCCTTGCATTGGCTTTCGTCATCTGAGGCTGTAACTCCTAAACTGCATAGGGAAATCCATCTGCTTCTCCCAGCCTTGCCCCACTCCCCCAGTGCTGATGTTGGGAGACAGTTTCTACGAGGGAAGTTCAGTGCTGTGGCACCCATAGGGGAGGGCTGCCTGAACTTTGGAGCTGGAGAGCTGCTGTTTTGCACCTAGGCTCACATGCAAGCAAAGCACTGCAAGTCTCAAGGAAGGCAGAGTGAGGGACTATTTGCTTCTACATGCTGAAGGATGCCCCAAATCAGGCTTCTATGTCAAATCTGATCCAGCCCCCACACCTCCAGAGCACATAATGGTCTCCTCAGGAGTTTGTCTCAGTGAGGATGCTCTGGTGTGCTGATGGGGAGAGAATCACAGAATCATAGAATCACAGAATAGTTTGGGTTGGAAGGGACCTCTGGAGGTCATCTAGTCCAACTCCCCTGCAGTGGCCAGGGACATCCCCAACTAGAGCAGCTTGCCCAGAGCCCTGGCAAGCCTCACCTGCAATGCCTCCNCATTATCTCATCCCCCAGCCTGGATTGATAGTGAGGATTGTTCTGACCCAGGTGCAGGAACCTGCACTTGGTCTTGTTGAAACTCATGCGTCAAGCTGGATCTCCTTCCATAAGATATAATCTTTGTTTCTGCCATAAGCACTTTTCAGATCATACTGCAACTCATCACAGAAAGAACAGTACATAAAATAAGCTTCTAAGTGAACTAGGTACAACAGCTTCATGCTTAATTCCTTTTACAAACTATATCCATGATTAAATTAACTACTGCTCGTGAATCAAAGAAGAGTTAACATTCCTGTGTGAGCTGGTCTAGGTGATCCTGCTCTGGCAGGGGGGTTGGACTAGATGAGCTTTCTAGGGCCCTTCCAACCTCTGACATACTGGGATACTGTAATCTTTTCTAATTAATATTTGATTTGCTTATATATTTCACAGTATCTGTATGCTACAAGTAACTGTTCATATCTTCTTCACATGATTCCATATAAAATGGCGAAAGAGCAGAATAAAAACAAAACAAAAGGTAGAAAACTAGCTCTTCTCACTTTATACAGGCTGCAATTTGATCATTACAGAAGACCAGCTTCATAACTATTGCTTTGCTCTATGACACCTGAGTCACTGGAGTGAAACCAAAACCTTTCTCAGTCCACACCAAACCATTCATCAAAACAGTTATCTTCAACTTAACAGGAACAGTCACATATTGTCTAAAAGGATATATTCATGAGAAAATGTTAATCTGGTTAGAATCACAACTTCTGATGGCAACTGTTGATTTCAAATGAAATATTTTTTGTTTATAGATTAGCAGGTTGTTTTTCAACTATGAAAATGTTTGATATATAATATGTTTCATAATTACCAATGAAAATACGTTTGTTTTGTTTGAGTTACCCAGAAATACATTTTCAAACATTTTATGAAAACCAGGAGGTTTATTTTACATTCAGAATAAAATGCCATGCTGAAATTGTTAATTTCCTGTAAAGTGAAAATGTCTGATTTTGATCTGTCTTCAATAATCAAGTCTGTGGGCTCTAACAGCAAGATGAAAAAGCAATAAGGTCATATTTAAAAAAAAATAATCTCTGTTAAGAGAACACTGATGCTTTAAACAGACTGTAAGTGTCTGGCCCTCACCTATAAGATTAATGAGTTATTTTAATGCTGGACTGTTTTCTTCAACTTTGTACTTACCTTAAGTACATGACAAAATCCAGAATAACATGTGTTTCTCAATCATTTCAACTCTATCCATTGCAAATCCTCTCAGTGGCCACAGAGTATGATCCCCATAGTGCTTCAAGCACTCAGTTCTCCTTCAAGGTTCTTCTAATTGCAACACAATAGTAAGAAATGAAGTTTCAAAACTGGCAAAACAACTCTTCCCTACTTTTCATGTAGGAAACACAATGAACTTCATCTGAATAATCAGAAGTTCATTGTCAAGGTCAGAGTGGTTGAGGATTGAGTGTTAAATCTAAGATGTTGGAGTCTTACCTACGTAGAGGACATGGAGAAACCAGCCTGACTTCACTAATTAGAATCAGCATCCAGTGATGGATGATTCACTGCCAGGTTAAGCATCTTCCATAGTCATTAGATGCCTTCTACACGTATCAGCAGAGTTAGCAAGGGCATTCAGTTTATGAAGTGGAGCTATTTTTTTTTCCAGGTAGGTGAAAAATTCCTTTAATCTGCCTTTTGGCACCTCTTTTTAAATATTAGCTATATGGGCACAGAACTGCAAGTGGTCTCCTGAGTCACTGCAACTAGATCCTGATTATGCAGAGCTGTCTTATTGAATCCCTTTCATAAACTGCCACAACCTTAACATCTGTAACAGGTTTGGCTCTCACTAGCACTATGCAGAGTTTTAATTTAGCAAACAAAGACAGGTGATTTTAAGCTGCTTCTCCTTTTCCTAGGACTTTGACTCTTATATCTTCTTAATCCTCTGCTAGTAACTTAAAACATATGCTCTTTTGTGCTGTTATAGTCATCATTTTAAAATATTTCTACATTCCCAAATTTGCTGTTTATGATCATGAATGAAAAAACACAGATCCACGTTGTTGGCAGGTTACTATGTCAAAAACTCATTTATGAACAATAGTAGTTTGTAACCTTCAAAAGGAATTTAACCTTTTTTTCAGTCTACCTGTAATCCTTCTACCTGACAATGGTTGTACAACAAAGATTACTGCACATGGATTAAATGTAGATACAATTTGGCTCCACAGTGGAAACTCAGGCAGGTGGATTACACTTAAAGACCCTGTAATCCTTAACCCTGAAGTCTCCGCAGGGCTGGCAGCCTTATTCTAGCATGCAGCTGATTTCTCCTCTACCTCCTCTTGCAAGAAGGAGTCATCAAGCAGATTCAAAAGCACAGCAACATCAGAGTGCATGCTTGGGTAGTGTATGGCTTGGATAAGCTTCTCATTCCTGATGGATAATGTTCAGTCAACCTCCTGAAAAAACACCAAAGTGAAGAAAAACTTGAGAAGTAAGCCTGAAATGCAGAATTTTCAGGAAAGCCTGCTAGCTGTCACATGCTGGACACTCAAAACAGAGCTGGGCCAAGGCCAATGCCATGAAGTTCACTAAGGCCAAATGCCAGGTGCTGCCCCTTGGCCATACCAACCCCCAGCAGTGCTCTAGGCTTGGGGAGCAGTGGCTGCAGAGCTGCCAGGCACAGAGGGACCTAGGGGTGCTGAGTGACAGCTGAACAGGAGCCAGCAGTGTGCCCAGGGGGNTGATTCTATGATTCAACCTAGGCATACAAACCATGAGCTATTCCAAAGGAGCAGCCACTTTGGGAAGTACAGCAGCAAACACACCATCTGCTGCTCTGTGTCTCCATTCTTCTCTATTGAAGAATATGAAGAAAAAAAACCCCAAACTGGTGAGGGATCACATTCTTTCCAATTAAAAGTACAAAAAGGCAAACCAAAGTCCGGGGTGGATTTGTGTCTTAAAAGTCAGAAAATGAGAGAGAGAAAGCTCACCACATTTTAGTGGGTTTGGACATGGTATGATCTCATTCCTTGCGATTAAAAAATGGACATATATTTAAAAGCCACATCCTAGATATCACTCAGAAGAAGACTGTCAGATTACTTGGGTCAGAAGATCCAAGAGAAACTTCCATAGAATTTTGGAGGACTTTCCTTTCTGCTTGCAGACAACACAACACATGACATTGAGAATGAAGTGTGAGGCACTATTTAGAGTGTGAGACCACACACTCTTTCAGGCAATTGTGCACAGATGTACTGCATTCCACAGAGGCAGAGAATGCAGGACACATATGGAGGGTGCATGTTTACATAAAACAGAAGAGCTAAGCAAATAATTCACACCATTTTAAGTGTTCAGTTAATTACATCCTTTTTTTATACATAACTCCCACTGCTAGGATCTTGACAATTTTTAACTTGCTTCATAACCAGTGTTCCAGCAACTGTTCTTCTATTATTCCCTTCAGCTCTCCCAAACCTCTAGAGATGTCTTCTCCCATGCTGGACAATAATAGTCTTTATATATGCAGGCAGAGCCTTCAGTACCACTAATTACAACTCGAGTTGCAAGTGTAGTTTTAATACAAGTCATGATTCCTTAATATCTCAAATTGGGTTTGGCCTGGCTCATAGTTGACCCAGTAGCTCCTTTTAGAAGACAGACCTTTGCTAAACATTTCAGCAGTTTAACACTTGAAGCACCATGTCTGCAGAGGACCTTTTACAAAATCTGATTTATATGAGTAATATGTGCAGAGACCTTTGTGGCTAGTTGCAGGAATTAATTAATTAATGAAAACAGAAATTGAACTACAAAATGCATGTTCCGAGCAGATACACTTCTATTATGAGGTTAGAGACTTGGTTTTGTTCTGCACATACCCAAATGTTCTCCACGTTTTCTTGAGGTAGAGTTTGATCAAAATAACTTTAGTCACATTAAGATTCCTGTGCTTATTTTCAGCTTCTTTCTGCCTATTCATTGTGCATCTCTCCTGTGAAATCAGATAGAATCCTTCCCTTCAAAAATTACAAAGCTAACAAGAGCTTTGATCAAAACACCTGAGAAAGATCTTGACTATGATTAAATAGCATAGTGTGAGTACAGTTTATCTATTTGATAGTGTTCCAAATCTGCCTTAAATTTCCCAAAGTCATTAGCTTCAAAATGACTGAAGATTCTCCTGCTAGAGAAATCTTCTTATATTAACAGTGGCTGCATACTTTCTGAGTTATTTCAACAGATATTTGGGTTGCTTTATTTCAGATTTAAAAACAGTTTAATGTGTTACATATATAAAGCTTAATGAATCTGTGTACAGTGTTAATCTGAATAAGAAAAGGAGATTGCTTTTCTGGTTTAATATGCAGTTACAGTATTGTTTGGTAAACAAGGTGCAAGCAATACTCCAAAAGTGATTAAACATCAATTCTTCATCGTGGTAAATCCTCAGGAATGGAGTATATATACTATATACATATACTATATATACAGTAGTATATATATAGTATATATACATATATCACATATATACACACACACAAGGGAAAACAGGTCTTTGATGCTTCAGGAACATCTAACAGAAACTAGGTATAACTAGGAAACAGAAAGATGACCTTGCTCCTTATTTCTAAGTTCCATTTTCTGTTTTAATCCTTTTTATTTCCATATTCAGTACTACTTTCATTAGTAGAGACAAAC
Source organism: Bucco capensis (assembly GCA_013396975.1). NCBI lineage: Eukaryota > Metazoa > Chordata > Aves > Piciformes > Bucconidae > Bucco > Bucco capensis. Next base: position 52,093 of record VWZO01011145.1, read on the forward strand.
CTGGCCTCAGATTTATGAACTAATATTGAATGGAGTTTCTCCAGAATCCTCCAGTCCCAGCTGTGTTTGAGGGTGGTTTTACTGCCTGCATCTGCCCTATCTCTGGGTCTTCAATTAAATTCTTCTGAAAAAGGCTGAATGCTGAGGCTTCTATCCCTTACCCTTGCAGTTCCCCAGGGCTTAGTTTGATAAAGGAGACTATTGGAGGCACTAGCATCTAATGCTCAATGTGTTTCCCGTCTTATCTTTTAAGCGTCATCTACTTGAAAATAGTCACATTTTCTCCTTTACTGCTTTCTGTGGTTAAATACAAGGCCTTTTAGAAGTGAAACTAATGCTTCAGGCAAAGTGGAATGGGCCAGTCCTAGACAGTGTTAATACAGAAAACATTTTTTACCTCCTGCACCTGAAGTTGGGAAGAGATAAAAAGATTTATTCCCTTGGCATTCAAATGGTAAAAGAGCTTGCCTTATTTTGTTCTTGCTTAGTGTTAAAGCTGGGTTTCTAACCTCACTAAAGAACAGGAATGAAAAAATGAAACCAGGATTACAGCCAGCTCATGGGACTATGGTAATGCTGTGTTAGGTTGAAAAAAAGTACATTTCTATTCTCCCTTTTGTCCTGGTGAATCAAAGGCCCTCTGATTGCTGGTGTCACGTAATACTGATCAGAAAGGAATTAAGTGGCCAGTGAGAATGTTTTCTATCAAAGAGCTGGCGTATTGCAAGATGTAAAAGCCCAAAGGTCAGTGTAAATCTCCATATCAGAGGCAGCAGAATGGAAAGAGGGCAAGAGGGATGGGGGGAATCTATTAGCCAGCCCAGTCCCTCACATCCAGATTTCTGTGAAAACAGACATTCATAATCCCTTTTGACTTTTCGATTACACTGAGGTCTCCATTTATTTTTTCTTATTTTATAGACCACTTGAAGATCTTTTTTTTTTTCCTAATTTATTGTTTTGGTTTTATCTCAGAATGATACACAGTCCAGCCTGAAGATGAACTGAATCTCACAGAACAGCTACCTCAACTGCTGCCATCTCTCAGAAAAAGATGATGGCATAACTAGATGGATAGATGAGG
>VWZO01011148.1:2090-19001 GCA_013396975.1 Bucco capensis
ATTGATCCTGCTCCTGTGGATTGCTACAAGAAGGCTGGGATGCTGTTTTAGTGGAGATCAATCTGTGAAAATAGTCAATTTCCCTCTCTCCCTGATTCTTCTCAACCTGCTCACCTCTTCTCTAAGCTCCATCACTTCATCTTGGAGCTGTGCCACTCAACTGAGCAGGTCGTCTACCTGCTCACATCAGTATCACCCCCTGTTGCCATTAAAAGGCTGTGGCGTTCTTCACAGCCTATAACCTGAATGCCAATATCCATTTTGGTGGGTAGTGGAAGGACAGCCTTTTTCCTTTGAGTAGCTGCCATTATTTTAAAAAAAAAAAAAAGTAAAAAAAAAAGGTAAAAAAATCACATTACAACAACTGTAGATTCATACAGAATCATGCTGGGGGGGGGGGAAGCAGTAAGAGTCAACTGTATATATCAAGGTAACAGAAATATTTTTGGAGTAGGCTATTACCCCTTAGCAAATGAAGAATTCAAGTTACAACAAAATTTTCCTCTTGCACTAGGACCCTCTAATTTCTCCTACTTAGTGACTTCCCATAATTCTCCACTCTATTAACTCAGTTTACTAATGTTTTTCCCAACTGAATGTACTCACATTTGTGTAATACACACTTTAGAGTTATTTCTTCCAGTCTTCTAACTATAACAACTTACCTATTAAGCATCTTAAATTTCAAATCAGCATTTTGAAGTTAAAAGTTACAATTTGTGTTTCTCTTAGAACAGCTGTGATGAATTTACCTGATAGTCCCCAAAATCTTACAGCTAATGTTAGGGCTATCAGAATTGTGCTTTCCTTCTTCATCCACATAGCCTCAATTTGTGCATCTTGAATAGTCCAGATACATTTTCCTGAATGACTTGCTAGGTTTTCAATTTTCTATTCTTTTTTTTTCAGGACTAGAGGATTTTAATCTTAAAAGAAGTGCTATTTCATATTTGTTTACTTAACGTTGTATTCTTTCTTCACATAACTATAAATGCCATGAATACAAGAACACCTAAATGATTGATGCTGTCATATCAAATTTCCTTCAAAAACTGACCAGGGAGAAAAAAATGGAATCTTTCTCTGAAACAAACCAGTGAAGCCTACAAAATGCCCCGAGCTCCACTGCTTTAGCAAAGCTTATTTAAATTGTCAATGTTATGCTTCCCTCTACTGTTTATACTGAGGAGTGCAGTTATCTCTTAACATTCAAACTCATCTTGAGTTGCAGGCAAAACTTAGCAAATAAGCTTAATGCAAGTTTTTTGTTGTTCATGAAAAATCAGAGGCACTGACCAGAAATATCCTCACTTATCTCAAGCTCAGTATGATGATCTTTCTAGGTCCCTTCCAACCCCTGACATACTGTGATACTGTGACACGAAATATCAACTGTTACATGGGCATTGTCTCATGATCTCGTTTACAGTCCATGAAAAAGCAGGCAAAAGTCCAAAAACCAAAGCAACACAAGGAAGAGTAAAAAACCCATCAAGAACCAAAGAATTATCATGGAACATGTGTGTTACAAAGTGTTATGTATTTTACAGCATTGATTTCAAGAAATGAATTTCACAGATACATTGAAATCGTCAAAACAGTAGTGGTCTTTATTTCCATCAGACAAGTTAACACTTAAGCTAACATTAATTTATTTCAACATTTGGGAGATATGGAAATTAATGACTACTAAAAAAGTGAAATAACCCCCCTTCCAAAAATATTGGATAATACAGATGTCTGAATTTTATACCACCTCTCTGATGAGCCCTTCATGTTATGTGACATCACATACAGTTTTGCAAGACAAAGTAATTTATGGACTGGTTTCCAGCCTCTGATTTGTGAGCTTTCATAGTGTCCAGAAAAAGCAAGTCTAAGTCTCATGGTGTCTAAGAAAAACATGCTATGCAGCAACCTAAGTACATAAATTTCAAAGGGGTCTCTATTGAACCCCCACAAATGATAGAGGTCCATAAATAATGAAAATAAGGTCAAAAATACTGTATTGGAAAAAAACCCTCAAATGTTAGTGTTCTGGAGAGAAAGTTAACAATTGCTGAAAATCAGAAAACACATTAATCAGTATTTTTCTAATTTTAGAAACTGGGCTTTGAACAATGCAGTTATCACTTGTTTTTGATTAAGATCAAGTTAAAAATTGCAAACTACAGAAACGTCTTCAAATAAATGAAAACAATCTCCTCCTTTTGTCATCTAACACCAAGTATGTACCATATAACTAACATCTCTACTACAGAACTTCATACAGATCAGATTTTCAACAGAAATAAGATTTCAATTGTCAAATTTTAGTTCACATGTTGTTTAGAATTTTTAATATGAAGGAGAATTAGTCCTGCAAAATCAGTTAGCAGCGTGTTCCTGTTGCAAAGTCACGACTGCTGAAAAACTGCAATCTTAAATGCCCTGCCCCTGCCAAGTTCTCAGTCTTGCCAAGAAACCCAGAGTCACAGAAAGCTTGGAATTTTTTTCTTTTTGGTGGATAGTGAGGGGGCAGGGGGATGTTAAATAAGTGTTCCTCATCTAATGAGGAAAGGGGGAAAAAAAATCAATAACTAGTTTCACAGTAAAATGCATCAGCTTTGTAGTTTCATTTGAAACCAAGAACAAATCATGAAACGTCATGAAAATAAGATAAAAAAATCTCCTAGAGTGATTACTAAATGAAGTTTAAATTACCACACTAATCAGTAAACCCCAGAAGAAAAGCAGATGCCACATATCACTGGTCCTACATTAAGCAGTATTCACTTTGAAAACAAATCTATAAAATGTGTTTTTGGCCACTTTGCACATTTTTCCCCTAAAAAATACAGTGCACAGAAAAAAAAGTCTCGTTATTCCCAGTATGAATTCTGAAGTACAAGCTCAAAACCCAGAGGTTAAAGATCAGCTACAAGAATTTTATTTACAAATCCAGCAGGTAGAACTACCATAATGGCTTCATTTCCATCCTTGTTGTGGCTTTCACTCTTATTGAGCAGCATCTGCAGTCGGAATCTCTTCAGAGAGCTTCATCACTGATCATCTGTCATTTTAAGCAATTCTAGAAGAGCCCCAACAGCTCCAAAATAACCCTTTAAAGCAAGACGAAAGCAAAACAAAATTAACTGAAGACCAAAATAAGACATAAGCATGAGCATGCAAAGCCTTCAGTTCTGTTAAGGTAATTAAAAAAGACCTTTCTTTTAAGATCATCCCTGCTGTACCAAGTATTTGCTGTATATGAATTATTATTTAATATCATCTTGTTTAGGGCAAGAAAAGGCCTAATAATGAGAGAAGTCTTACAAAGGTCTCCAAAACTGTCAAAAAAGAAGAAATCGCAGAACCTCTAGAATGCTGTATTCAGGCATCATTTCCATTATGAACACGTCCATCTCAGTCACCTTAAAATCATGCCTACAAAAATTAATTCTATTTCAGGTTTAGACACCAAACAGGCAAACAAATGTTGTTGGTATTAGGGTCAGAAAGAAAAAAATTAAGAGACGTGCAATATTTAGCAACACATACCACAAGATTAGTTATTAAGCAAGTTAGTAAGGGGTATTTTCAAATGAATTTGTACTTATATTTATGTAGAACTCAGTTTGTGCATTCACTTCAAAGCAATAGCATTGACATTCTCCCTTTTAACTTCAAGTCAAGAATCACAAGATTTTTGTACTTACAAACAAAAGTTCAACAAGTATTTCCTTACCTCATGTTCCAAAAACAGAGCTTTCAGCTGTCCCTTGGACCAATAATCCATAGCATATGCTAGTACCTTCATAGAAATCATATTAATTCTGAGGAAGTTGCCAACAAACACCACCTTATCAATATTCTGAAAAATTAAAAAGCAGAGCAGCAAAAATTATATTCAGCTACATTATTAGCCTAATTCAACATGTACTTCTGCCTTCACAATAACGTTAAATGGGAATTTTGGCTTAAATTTTAATTTAATTTCTCCAGACTTAAAAGTTTAAAAAAAAAAAGAATTTGCTGTTCCTGATCACTTAGTAGAGATGTTGCAGTAGAGAATGCTTTATTCTGAAGAAAGTGAACGGCTGATATCACAGATTGATGAAAATCTGCTTAAAAGCCCAGGACCTTCCCAATATCAACAGGACTACGAGCATTTTGTTGTTTATTTTTTAAAATTGTATACAGCATGGCTGCACTGAAGATATTTTTCCCTCTGCTTTTTAAATGAAGCAGCTTTCCAGAGATCACTGTGGTTATTAAATACAGATGGAGAAGTGTCAGGAGGAGGGAGCCAGGCTCTTCCCAATGGCATCCAATGTTAGGACAAGAGGGAATGAGAGCAAGCTGGACCACAGGAGGTTTAGTATTAACACAAGGAGGAACTTCTTTACAGTAAGGGTGACGGAGCACTGGAACAGGCTGCCCAGGAGGGCTGTGGAGTCTCCTTCTCTGGAGACATTCAAGAGCCGCCGGGATACATTCCTGTGTGACCTCATCTAGGTGATCCTGCTCTGGCAGGGGGGTTGGACTAGATGATCTGGTGAAACTAGATGAAACTGGTGAAGGGGCTGGAGGGGAAGCCATATGAGGAAAGGCTGAGGGAGCTGGGATCGTTTAGCCTGGAGAGGAGGAGACTCAGGGGGGACCTTATCGCCCTCTACAACTACCTGAAAGGAAGTTGTAGTCAGGTAGGGGTTGGGCTCTTCTCCTTGGCAGCTAGTGACAGGACAAGAGGCCATGGCTTAAAGCTGCAGCAGGGGAGGTTTAGACTAGACATTAGGAAGCACTTCCTCACACAGAGGGTGGCTGTGCACTGGAATAGGCTGCCCAGGGAGGTGGTGGAGTCACCATCCCTGGAGGGGTTTAAGAGAAGACTGGATGTGGCACTGAGTGGCATGGTTTAGATGCCGTGGTGTTATTGGGTCATAGGCTGGACTTGATGATCCTGCGGGTCTTTTCCAGCCTTGGTGATTCTGTGATCTTTCTAGGTCCCTTCCAACCCCTGACATACTGTGATACTGTAACTGAAGAGTGACGCTCTGAAGAGTGTCTAAGAAGGATTAAAATTACAGACAGGATAAAGCATCTTTCATTATGTATTATCTGGACTGTGCTTCCATTTTCATAAAATAGTCAAAATGTGGCTGACATGACACTTGACATAGATTGCATTCCTTTGTTTCAAAGCTCACTCAAGCTCAGTTTTCATACAGAAGCTTAAGATTTTTGAACAATCAGCACTAAACGGTCAGAGAGAAAGCCATACGTTATCCTTACTTGCGTGCACATCAGCGCATGTAAGCAATAGATTTGGTGCTTATACAATGTCTATAACTGTCATACCGTGTCCATAATTGTTATACCACACCCAGTTTTGCCTGTTACACACAAAATGCACTTGCATTTTGGTGTACCGTACAACATTCACCATACAACAGAACTGGTCTAGAAGATTTAGTAGAAGGACAAATCCTAGAGACATAAGCTTTTATAGGAGTCTTACAGGAGCCCTAGAAAGGCATCTTCAAGAGTCCTCTGCTGAAAACTACTAGCAAAAGTCTACAGAGGTAAAATCATTAAGTGTTACCTCTCTACATTCATAAAGCCCCAGGAAGCCCAACATTTGGTTCTGCAGCAATTACTTTGCTACAGACCACAGTTCTGTTGTGTCTAGTACTGTGGATGTGACAGACTACAGAAAACCTCCTCACTTGACCTCCTCACAAGTCCTCACTTGAATACTCAGTACTGGAGAGTGCCGATATCCAGATACAATAATTCATTTATTCAGTCTCTAATGACCAAGTTATGTGTCCGACTATCCTCAAAACAAAACACAAGAGAAATGTTATTTAAATAATTTAAGTTTATAGTCAACTATCCCTTTAGACTCTGCAGTCACATCAGCATGCACTCATATTCATTTCCTATGAACTTATATGGCTGAAGATGAGATGCTTGGACAATGCCCTTAGTCATCTCGTGTGATCTTGTGGTTTTGTCCTATGCCTAATGGGAGTTGGACTTGATGATCCTTGTGGGTCCCTTCCAACTCGGGTTGTTCTATGATTCTATGACTCTATGAAAATAAGAACTTGCCAAATTTCAAAAGACTGCTATTGAGCATGGCCAAGAGCTCTTTGAATCTTTTGACAAGGCAGTTTTGTCTCTGAAGTAACTTCTGACAAAGAGACAAACATGTAACTAATTTCCTGTAATGCAAGAACATTAAAATGATAAGAATCTACATTAATTTTATTTTCATTAAATAAGGTTTTGCTGTATATACACATGAAGCTACTGTTACCAGAAATTCAAGCAAGCAGTAGCTAGCACCAAGTATAAAAATTACTGACAAATTTAAATTTTAAAATCATATCTAAAAGTCATACTAGAATAGCAGTGTATACCAACATGTGTATTACAACACTCCTTGACAATGTTAAGAATTCTGTTAAAGATGAGAAGTCTCCTAGGTTTTTGAGCTGAACTAACAACAGCTTTAGCATTTTTCAGGAGTCAGGAAATGAAGAAATGCTGCTTTTCTCTTAAGGGAGTCTTGCCAATTTAGTTTTAGATTGGTCACTGCTGAAATATTCAAAGCTGAAAGACAGAAGTCTTAAACTGATGAAGGGATGGTGATGAAATGCTTATTACTCTACAGTAGAAGGATAGAGCATAGCTTCAATATGGTATATATTTGCCAATATAATTGTATAGGAGAATCTATATCTAAGTTGCAATAAAAAAACTGCACATTTTTGCAAGAAGCCTCATTCAGATGCAACTTACATTTTTTTCTAGTAACAAAAGTGTAAGCCAGGGAGATTGGTCTCCTTTATGCAGTTCTGTTGTGCCTCGGACAAACTGTTTCAAATAATGTGTAGCCAAATGGTTCCAGAGTATGGAATTTTTCTACCCCACTGCCAATTCTGTACAAGTAAACTTTGCTTTGAAGATCTGAAGACTGAATATTTCATTTATTCCCAAGATTCATTTCTTCCTGCACATATGCAAGTCATTTTCAACACAACAACTTATCAAAACTCATGTTTCAGGACACAAACTGATTTTGTCAAAGAATCTAAAATTGAGCTTCACCATAATTGTAATCTAATACACACAAACTCCACAAAAAGAATCTCGCATATTCAATTGTTTTTAAGCTCATTTTGACATTTCATTCACCAACCTTCATGAGGATCACAACCGTATCTCCCAAAGGCAATTTAGATGTCAAGAAAATTAAGCAGAATGATTGTATTACCTTTGACCTCACCTCAAGAGCAAGCTATCGGGATATTAGCTTACTTGCAATGATATATCATGTTTGATTTTTTTTTTTAAATAGTATGTAAAGCTACTAAAAGAAGTTTTCTTTCTATAAAGCCACAAAATAACTTAGTTCAAATACTGGAGAAAATCTACTTTGACATTATCTGTGAAATGAAAAACATATCAATCTACAATCCTCAAAAAAATTCCATTGATCATGCCCAGTTTTTAAGTAAGCCTGCCCACAAAACAAAGACGTTAGGAAATTTTCCACAGCAACTCAGAAGCATTAGTTTCATTAGCAGCCTATTTCCTCTGAATGCATCACATGTTGTTCCCCGCTGCAACTCTCCATGCTTTGATAGCCCTGTACAATGCTGCTTGAACTCCATGCCACAAGGCAACACTGTAAAGAAGCTGAAAGCAAAGAGAACAGTGAAAGAGAATCATCCTGAATAACAGTCAAATGGCAAAAAAAAAAAGTCTGTAACATCCTTTCACCATGAAAAGTGGCTATCAGTGCCATTTGATAGGGGCATACACTAAGACTTGGACTGTTCAGTGCTTTAGAGAGGGATATTAGCAACAAATATAACACTGATTTGTATAAAAAGTTATTTAGGAGAGTCAGAATAAAAAAAAATAACAGTGTAACAATGCTGAAGAGACACCCAGTGACTGAGGAATAAAATGGCAGATGAAGTTAAAGTGAAGTGATACAAATGGAAGGGGGAAGAGACAAAGAGACTTTAGTATTCAGGCACAATGACAGGCTCCAAATTAGTCACTACAACTCAAGAAAGACTGTGGAGGGATCATGGGCAGTTCTTAAAACTATCAGCTCCACGCTCACAAACAGCATATGTTAAGAACTGTACTACAAGAACTCATAATATGAAATTTATCAATATGCCATCACAAATTCACTGTGCAACCACTCTGAACACTGAATGAAAATCTGATCATTAGATGTCAAAAATAGAGCTGTAAAAAGATTAAAAAGACTAAACAACGGAAGAGTGACACAGTTGTCTTCTGTAGGAGAGGAAACTAAGTATAAGGAACTTTCTGTCTTTGAAAGACCAAGAGGGAGATGCTATAATGGTTTATTAATAATAAAAACTCACTAAAACCACTAATGATGAATTACTTGCTATTTCTCATGAAGCAAAAAGCTAGATAGGACCCAATGAAGTAATGAGATGCCAGTTTGGCAAGTTACTTGGCATTGGTTTTGGGGGTTTTTCTGGGCTGTGTGGGTGTGTTGTTGATAAAGAAAAAGTGCTTTTAACCACAGACTGCTATGGAGCTAAAAATCATCCATGTATCAAAAAAAGAATTCACTGAAGGCAAGTAAAAGAGATTAGTCATCACATAATAGTAAAAGATGCAATCTGCAGCTCAAAATAAGTGCATAAATGTTTGGGGGATTTGGATTTTTGTTTAGTTGATTTTTTTTAAAACTGATGGAAGCTGGAAAGGTATATGAATAGAACAATCCATCCAGAGTTATCATGCACAAAGAAAAGAATGTAACAAGCATCTGATATGAGTCTGAGGCAGGGAAATTAACTCTATTTTTCTTCTCTCAGACTTAGTACAATAGATCTTATATCTGTCAAAACATTTAACACAATACATAATTTAAAACCATCATGCTATGGGAACAAGCCAAGAAAAGTACTATTTAAAAGAAATATCTGTCATGGTATAGTAAGACCTGTTAATAACTACAAGGTAACTGAAATTATTAATTTGGATTACAAAGACATCAATACCTACGTACTACAGTTTGAGAGCAACCGAATGGCTCTAGGCATCAATGGTTCAAGCAGATCTCTTTACAGTCAACTTTCCTCCCCTCTGCCACACATTTGAAGCTCAAAGTACCTTACACTTTGCATCAAAGCACACACAACAAATCACAGGAGTCAGGATACCACATTAAATATATACCTATTTACCAAGGCCAGTTACACATCTAATACACTAATTTGCATTTCTGTATTCTGAAAATCTTACTAAGTTGCTTATAAAGGTTTTAAGGTCATAGTAAGTATGCTGTCTTACCTCATTCAGTGCACACATGCGAGCAATAGAACCTATGTTGTTAGTGATGGTGACCAAAGTAGCTCTGGCCAAGTCCTCTTTACTGATGGACTCTCTCTTTTCTTTACTCATCATATGACCAAAGCTGTGTGAGGAAGATAATTCCTTTTAATAGGAGTTATTTAGGAGTGTCAAAAGTCCTTAGAAATTTTATTATTTAATAAGCTTTGTTTGGATTTGATATCCAATGATTTGAGACAGATTTGAAAAGTGAAAGGGATCTCTTTGGAAAGCTAGAACAGTAAGCAGAGACAATTATTCTAAAATAACTAATTTAAAATGGAAGCAAACTATATCAAGCATTGCTTATACCTGTTTTAAACACAGAGCCAGTAGTAGGTGAGTGATCTAAGGACAAACCACACGATACATTTGGAGTGATATTTCCACATGGACATAGTGCATAGTCCAGGGATTACACACTTGGCTCAGCACACAGAGTAAGTTTCCCAAGGAACAACTTAAAAACAGCTTAATATGTACCTTGAGGCTACAGCAGATCCTTCAAGGCCAAACCGCTCATAGTCTCCTCCGTAAATATCTTTTACCAGCTTATCCACATTGGTGCTGTCTCCTTTCGCTGCCATTTCTAGTGCTTCTTCAAACGTCTCACAACCAGTCAGCAGGCAGCACAGGCCCAGGAATGTTCCTCCTCCAAGACTAGAAAAGCACAGTTCCTTCAGACCAGCAGCTTGAATGAGTTCCTCAGACTCCCAGTTTTAACATGGTCTGTCTATGCAGCTAACAACCATTATCTTGCGACTATGCCCTCAGAGAAGTGAAGACAAACACCCTAAACTGAGTTTCTATTTAACATAAATATCATCCAGCATGGTTTTAACTGAACTGCTCTTAAGTCCTCAATACTTAAATAGGAGAAATGAAGCTAAATAAAGGGTTAGCTGAGAATAAGGCCCAATCCAACACTGCAGATGTCAGTTTGCTATTTGTAGCACTCTAGCAAGTTTTCCTCGTGCAAGAATAATTAGCCAGCAAATCACTTAAGTCAGTGATGAAAGAATAAACAGCAATCAAACCTAAATATCTATGTAGGCAGAGGCAGCCAAAACAGATCTGGTACCAGCAACCAGTGGCAGGAAGCAGTCTGATTGGTTCCTGTTCAAATCAAGGCTAGCATCAGCCCTCCAAAGAACTCCAAGTAAGGAGTGGTCACTTTAGTATCTTGCATAGGCTCAAGCACAGTATCTACTGACTATATAAATTTAGTAGGGAGTATTTGATTGTGTGTAACATGTTGCTAACTCATTCAATAAAATTCTACTTCGGACTCTTCAGTCTTAACAGACATGAACTTCAACTTACTAACCTCTACATCCTTCCTCATTCTTTCTTAACTTTCTTAACTTTCTTGAGAAAGTTAGCTTATTTGCACTGATTGCAGTCACACCGAATGGAGCCACTGTAAACAAGAGGATCAGTGAGTCACCACACTTGCACTTCATGAAAAAGCACAAGAGGTCAGATAGGAACACCATTCAATCAGTGCTCTTCCATTATTAGGCAAGTTTTTCAGAACACATCTAGTATCACTGTAATATATTCAGCATTCGAACAGTAGGAAGCTCTGCACACCAGCCACAAGACAGTGTTTATTTCATCGTCTGTAATAAGTCAGCAATCCACTGCAGTCATATTTTTCCTTTCAGAAAAATGTTTACAGATAGCAAAGAGGGTATGCTTGAAAAACAACCAGGATTGCAAGAAAACCAATTCCTCTTCCATTCAACTTGTGTTCATTTGTACTGTATACAGAGATATGGCTCATGGCTACCATTGTGGCAAAGATATGCCCTAGAGAAGGTAACAGGAGATGCACATGCAGCCACATGCAGTACACAGGAGAAACTTTTTAATATGTACCATGCAGTGAGGAACAGAATGCAGCCTTAGAAGGGATTATAGCAAAAAGCTTCTTTGGTGGCTGTTTTGGAAGGGGAGTTTTTCAGGTTTCTGTTTTGGTGGTTGCTTAGTTTATTTCTGTCTTCAAAATTACAAGATTACTAAAAATGAAGTACATAAATTTAGTCTGCATGCATAAAGAAAAAGTGGGATAGATTAACTAGTAATTTTACTACTTGTCTGGATGGACACATTTGTAACTAAAGTGGTTTCCTCTAAGGAAACACTGGTGCCACATCTATAGGCTTAAATATGCCCAAGGCTGTTTTTTGACCTTGAGAACAAAATTCTGCATTCATGCTACTGAACCTTTGAACAGAGTAGCCACATCTAACCTCAACTGTGCCCTACAAATCAATTCAGAGAACACTAACTGACCCAAGCTGAAATCATGCTCGGGACAAAGTAAGAACACAATCAGATTCTAGTCTTTACACATCGGCATTCCTCAATTTACTGGCACGGTCCAAAGACACTCATATCCGTACAGAAACAAGAGATTTAGCTAGTGAGATTCCTCTGCCAAAATCCAGTAGCAACAAGTAATTGCTAAAAAGTTTTCTCGTATCCTGGATACATCCTAGCTATTAAGAAAGAGGTTTTTGTTTAGACCAAACATTTTTCTTTCACTGCTCTGAGTGTTGGATCAAAGCAGGGAAAAGCAGGGAAAAGATTGCTCCTTTACTGGGATAGCTTTTTTTTTTTTTTGCAAGTCACAATAACAGATAGGAAGTAGGTAAGAATACCAAGAAGAGACTAAGGCAGCTCTGAAATTAAATAGATCAATGATTTCCCTTATGTAGACCCTCTCTTCAAAGAAGCTCTAGGATATTTCCAGGCTTGCTACTGGTAGGCTTTTAAAAGAAATGGGTAAATAAGCACAATTTGGGGCCACATCTACTAGTCATACTGTCTGGTTCTACCTGTTCAACCATCAAGGAGAAAAGAAAATAGAATTAAAATAACACAAAATTAAATTTACCTGGATCCTGTGACTCTCTTGTAGTTGTCCTTAGAATACACAGCTAGGATGCTGACCCCTGAGCCTATGTTAACCAGCAGCATAGGATATGGATTATCAAGGCAGTAAGGCTTTTTATGGCACTGTTCAGGATCTGTAGGATTTTCAAAATAATAGCACTCTGGTTGGCCATTGAAGCCAACAGAATCAACATAAAGGAGGCCCTGGATCAAACAGTCCAATTCATCCAGTTTATGAAGTTGTAGATCAGCAATCTGGAAAAGAACAACTAGAAATTAATAAACAAACATTTCCTATTATAATACAACACTGAGAAGGACAAAAAGCTGTGATGAAACACTTTGATCACTTTAATAGTAACACATTTTGCAACTTAAATGTTACAAAGATCTGGCTAAACATGTAGTCCCAAACAAAGACAGTTTGCAATATGCCCGACGATGGGTATCTCCCAAAACAATGATATGCTGTGCAGGAATGTCTCCATTTCCTTTGCCTTTGAGACATTCTCTGCTCTGCAAGCACTAAACATTTACCCCCCTCAGTATTCTGAAGCAATAAATTTCTTTCCCCTCATCCCCATCCCAAAAGGAGTTGCATTCTACAGCTTTTGGACAGTATCTGACACATGACTGCACAGCAGCATGCCTCAGGATGCCAACTGCTTTTAACTCATAATCCAACTGCATTTAATGAAATATACAATAGAAGCATTAAGATCAAGAAACTTCAGTTAAAAGAACAGGATAGTTAAAATGAAGTGCACATGCTTATGTTAATATGCATTAAATAGGCAGTGTATTACACTTAAAAGATTTGCTTTCACTTAAAAGATTTGCTTTTTTCCTCAGTATATGTCATCTGTAATCTTGAAGAGCTCTTTCTTTAGATTAAGATTAGCATTTTAAAATGTCTCATGAAAAATAGAGTATCCCCAGTGTTTGGTAAAAAACAATATAAAAAACCCAACCAAAACTATTGTCAGCAAAACATTCATAAAAATATAACTAACAGAAGGTAGAAAAACACTTTCAAGAGCTTAAAAAGGTCATTCTCTCTGAGATCTCATAGGTCACCCATGACTGTACTTGAACAGACACGTCTACTTGCCATAGCATTCTGTTCACTGGAATTAGAAATTTCTCAAGATAGGGTACAATGACAATATATAGAAAGACTCCTTTTCAGACAACATTGAGCTTACATTTGTGTTAGGGAGAGGAGAGGGAGAAAAAGCATATTGCAGTATGTTTTTATACCAGCTAATGAGAAAAAAATTTACAAAGCTAACTATCCCCTGATTTTTAATTCTAGAAGCCAATAGGTTACACTCTTTTGAGCTATTTAAATCTATCCCCTCAAGTTTTTTCTCTATAACTTGCCTTAACTGAAAGCTATTCCACTCTTTGATCTGCCCTTTTGCTATACTTGCTAGTCCTCAAATTCCAAAAACCACAGAAGAGAAATAAGCCCCCAAAACCCCAAATCAGTAGTCTCAAAAGACCTCAACATAGATCCAGTTATTCATAGGACAATAGACACAGGTGTAGATAATTTCTTTTTGTTTCAGTAGTTCCTCCTTTTGCAATCCCTTAACATTTTTTTCTTGGTTACCACATGGATACGCAATTACAATTACAGAAATATAATACAAAAGACTTGAACCATTTAGCCAGCAAATAAAAAGAATAAACACAAATCAAGAGAAAATGTTTTTAAAGAAACATTAAAAAATTCTTAAGGCTCCTTTGTAAATATCTTGGATTACAGCAATTTCTTGCTATTAGACTAAGAGGGAAAGCTCCAATTAAGACATATATAATACAACACAGTAACACAAATGCTTCATGCACTCTTTCACAACAGAGGTTGTATGGAGCCCACTAAGTCATCACTCATTATATTTACTTATTAAAACCCAACTAATGTTGCACACAGCTAGCCAAAATAAGGAAAAATTCTGTATTAAACACAATATTTCTCTAGGTTTTGTATTGTACAGTCTCAATTCCTCATCTAACTGTACTCACTTGATGCAGCATGACCAAACACATTCTGACATAGATACAACATTTACAAACATGCAATAAACCAGAAGGTGCTATACAAAGACAAGTTATTAGCAGATTTATGGCCTCTACTGTCAAAACCTCTATTCTCCTGTAAGCCAAATACCAAGCAGCTTTTGTGTCATCCATGTTATGCTTTTATAAATAGGTAAGCATCAGTGAGAGACCTTGCGAGATAGAAGCAATACAAAACTATGAGAAAAAACTTCTGGCAACACTGTAAAAACACAGAAAAAAGAAGCCTTGTTTCTACAAACTCCCCATTCAGCCCACCAATTTTGTAAGGACAGAACAGAAGAAACTAATCAAAGGTTCTCTCTCAAGTACTAAGCAATAGAGGTTTTATTAGGTCCAGTCCTCTATGTACAAAAGACATAGTAGAATTTGTTCTGCTTTTTATAGCTCTGTTATATATTTAACAACTGATATACTGCAAGCAAAAAAGCCTTATTACTACTGCTTTCCTTCACATATGATATTCATAGCAGACTGCAAAACTATTTTCCTGTGTTTTTGAAGCAGTCTGGTTTTAATTTTTGAAAGGAGCAAGACTGGCATTAGTATTCCAGATCAATTCACCTTCATTCAGAGAACCTCAACCTCTGCAGCCACCAGATCACGACAATGAGCCATCACCATTTCTAAAAGCAAATCAGGGCACAGTTGCAAGAAATGCAGTAACTCAGTCTTGTACAAGAAGCCAAGACAGAACCAGGGTCACTATTCCCTGTACCTTTCCCTGCATACAGAATCGCTTTTTCTCTACTCATTTCTTTATTCACAATGACTCAAGGGCAAAACTGCATCACAAAATAGACATGCCTTTAAGCATCATAATGTATGTGCAGGAAGACTTTTTTCTGGTGCCACCACTCAACCTAAAACACTCTACTTGTCCTCAGCTCTCAGCTGTTCAAACTACTTCTCCTTGCAGGAACTGAAGTTCATGTGCAAAAGTGAAAAACAAAAAAAATTGGAGGATGCATGTAGAAGCACATTTTATTTGAAGGTTTTTTTCTACAACTTTTTACAAAATGCATTTGCAAGTATTTTCCAGCCCATTACGATCCCTAATGTGAGGGCAGACAGCATAAAGATCAACTTTATCCTGCTCTACACTTTCGTAACTGTATTCAGCACAGTGCCTCTCTAGAAGAGTTTTATCTCAGAAAGTTATGCTATGAGAAGAATTACTGCATGACAAAGTAGTATATAGGACCCTGGAGGGAAAATTTATGATGGTTACAGGGAAATCATATGTACCCCTTTTAAAAGAAAAAAAATTTCTGCATTATAGCCAGACTGTAAAAACTCAAGGAAGTAATGAACACTTCCCCATGACAGTTCACACCATAGCAACATTCTCATGAAACTCAGCTGATTTCAAGGATACACAGAAGAGCTGATGTTACTGTGTACAGATGCTATTTTAAGGAGAATGAAAGCCCGTCTCTTTTACATATGCAAGAAGCGCTAGAGAACAGTACTGTCTGTTCAAGTTTAGAGGGTTTTTTTGTTTGTTTGTTGTTTTTTTTAAAATGTATGCATGAAGTCCACCTATTTTTAGCTGTATTCAACTACCAGAAGGCAGAAAGGCAAAAAAACCCACGGCATCAATTTGCTGCTGCTTTGAAGTATGAATGCTCAGAAGTCAAAGACTTGGGTCATGTTTGTTTCTTTATTGCTGAGTAAATATTTCCATCTCAGCAAGGAAAACATGAAACAGACCAGCCCTCTAGAAGTGAACTGAGGGCAGCCATGATGCATATGCAGTGGGGTTGAGGCCTAATGGATCAACACTGGCGTGCAGATGCCTTTTCAGTGAAGCTCCAGCGCATGAAAGAAAGATTTCACCCAGTTTGAATTTTCACACTGTTAACGAGTTCTGGTGAGCACACAAACGTCCAAACCTAAATGCAGATATAAGTTCTTGTGTCTGTTGGACTTGCAATCACAAATATAATTTTTTTTTTCTGAAATAAACTGTTAAGAACCATCTTGCAAATTTTTACATCAGTTATAACAACCTCATTTACTGTATTACTCTGGCTTTTACAAGCCGCCTGGGCATTGCTCCAGTTTTTATTTCTTATAATAGCTTACCGTCCAGCTTTTCCTTTCATCTCCCACTACCTTGCCTCCACTTTCATAGAGGCATACTTTGCTTCCTTTATATTTCGATTGTCTTCTGTCAGAGAACTATGGATTGAAATGGAGCAGACAGCCATAAAGGAATTGAGAGACAGAAAGGAAAATGCAGAAATGTCTGACTTCATAGGAAGAGTTGCTGAGTTTGGAGCCATTCTGCAGTGAATTCGCCCGAGTTGAGATCTGCTAGAAAAGCTCTTAGGGGAAGCTCTGGGAAGCTTTGAGGCAGAGGATTTGCCCTGGCGGAATGAGTAGCCGCTTCTTTGAAGTGCCTAAGAGCGAGGAAGAGTGCTTAGCAGCAGTCCAGCAGCCTCCCTGCGAGCCAGAGCTGTGACTCATCATGGGCAGGGCAGCACTGAAGGCGGCAGCTTTAAAAGCCTTCACAGAGTGTGTGCTTTTTTTTACTTTTTT